>JAREIK010001420.1:188375-230949 GCA_029783825.1 Sapria himalayana
TCTATTCATGTATATGTTTGTTTATCTATTTATCTATATGTCTATTTATTTGTCTATATATCTATATATCTTTCTGTATGTCCATCTTTCTATCTATCTATATGCTTATCTATCTTTCTTTCTATTTATCTATCTATTTATATGTTTGTCTATCTGTCTGCCTATCCATCTATCTATCTGTTTATCTATCTGTTTGTCTATCTGTCTGTCTTTTGGTTTCTCTATCTGCCTATCTATATTTCTATCTTTCTATCTATATGTTGATCAATCTATTTATCTATGTATCTTTTTATCTATCTTTTTGTCTTTCTATCAATCTATCTATCTATCTATCACTACTAAAAAATATGATAATACCACCTAAAATACCGACCAAAATATTTGGTATGTAATTACCGACCAAAAACTGATAAGTTAGCGACCAAAAAAGTGTATCGAAAAAAAAAATTTTTACCGACAAAATTTGTGACCAAAGACCGACCATAATTACCGACCAAATATTTTGATCAGAATCAATCTACAAAGTGGTTATCGAACATATTACCGGCCATTTAACAACCTATTACTATAATTGGTCATTACCATATTTTTTTTCAATTTATTATTATCTTTGAACTTACCAACCATTTACGACCAAATATATAGGTTGATATTTATGGACCAAATCACGACCAATTTAGAGATCCAAAGAGGCACATCGAAGAAAAATTCTCTCAACCAAATTCCCAACCAACTATCGACAAAATATATTAAGTCGGGATTATGGTTTGCAAATTAGGGGGGAAATAGCAAAAAATATTCCCGAAAGATTGCCGACGATTTAACGACATAAAATATATAACCATTAAAAAATGTCAATACAATGGTCACCCAATATATTTATAAGGTCATAATTACATACCAAACTACTGGCAGAATATTTAGGTTGGTAATTACTAAACTTTTCATGACTGAATACCCACCATAACTCTCGACCAAATGTTATTGGTCAGAAATAGGTTTATAAATTAGGATAGAAATAGCTAATAGAAATTGTTGACTAATTACCGACCATTTAACGACCAAAAATATATCAACATTAAAATTGGTCGATAAAGTAGATTTCCACGTCCTTATAGATTTTTTATCACCGATCATTTACTGATCATAATTTTGGTCAGTTATTTTATTGTTTTAATTTTTTGATTTGAAAATTATTTGCTAAGTCATTTAACCCTAAATCATCGAAACTTCATCGTTTTTTCTGAATCAGAGCTGACTGTAAGCACGAAAACACAAAAATTTTAATCTTACTTCTGAATCCAGGTAAGTTTTTCGTTGTTATTCTCCTTCAAATATGTTATATACATCTTCGTCTCTCTAAATTATATATAGATATTCATAATTTCATTTTCAGTAAATTCGGGTATTATGTTTTTTTTTCTCCTAATTTATTAATTTTTGCTTCGATTTTTTTAACCTAACATTATTTCGACTCGACACAATTAATTAAACTATAATTTTTCATTTTTTAAAATTTGTTATTCCATGATTTATATTTTTAGGTTTTTAGTGATTTTGATTTCAATTATATTATGTTTGCATCCGAATAATCTTAATGCTAATGGTTTATATTTATATAATCATATGACATTATGTATAAATGTCTATACTTTAATAAATATTATGATTTATGTTAAATCAAACTTTTAATTAATGTTAATCTTAAAAGTCTATAACAGTATATATAAACTTTTATACATTTATATAATCGAATGATATTATGTATAAATGTCTATACTTAAATATATATAAATGGATTATATTATAAATACACATTGATATGTTTATAAAAACATATAATTTTTATAAATATCTATACAAAATTTACATTATCCATTTATATATTTTCTTATATACCAATTATGTAATATTAAATTATAATACAATTTTGTAATTATTTATATTACATATTTTTTTATATAAATATAGAATATTTATAATGTTTATATAAATGTGATATATATACAATATAGTATTTATAAAAGTATTACATTTAAATATAATAATATTTAAGTAACATTTATAAAAATATTTTATTCACAAATATTATATAGATACACATGTTTAATTATATAATCATATGTCATTTTATATAAATGTATTTATAACAATATTAATAATAAAGTTAACTACTTTTATAACTATATTTATAACTTTATATAACTAAATTTTAACTATATAATAATATATAACTATATGTATAATTCTATATAACTATATTTCAAAAAAATATATACTATATGTATACTAATATATAACTATATATAATTATATTTTACTAAATTTATACCTTTATAAATGTTAAATATAATTATATCCTAAAATACATATATATTTATAATTATGTGTATAATTATATTAAAATATTTATAAAAATATGTAACACTCTATATAATTATATATAACTATATTTGTAACTATATATACATATATGTATTCATTTAATTAAATTGAAATATTTGTTTATAATGTTGTATATATTTATGTATAACTACTTATCACTACTTGTATAAATATATTTTTATATAACTATTTGTTTAATTATATATAACTATCTATATTATATGTAAAATAATTTATAACTATAAATAATTATATCTTATTATCTGTACAATTTAAAAGTTTTATGCATAATAATATTTAAATATTAAATTTAAAGCTTCTATTTAATATATATTTGTATATAGTAGAATATAAAAAAGTATTTTACTATATCTATATCTATACATAACTATATGTATAAATATATAAAATTAAATGAACAAATATATAAACCTAAATGTATAAATATATGTTTAACTATATGTGTAACTATATGTATAATCAAATATAACAATATTTATAATTAAATGTATAACAACATACAAGATTTTGTTAAACTATGTGTATTACTATATATAAATATTTGTATAACTAAATAAATGTCTATATAATTATATATAACTATATTTGTAACTACATATACTTTTATGTATTAATATAATTAAAGCAAAATATTTTTTTATAACATTGTTTATATTTATGTATAACCACTGAAACTACTTGTACTAATATATCAATATATAACTATATGTTTTATTATATATAACTATTTATAACTATATATTTATATGTAAAATAATATATAACTATAAATAATAGTATCTTATTATGTGTATAACTTTAAAAGTTTTATGCATAATTATATTTTAATATTAAATTTACATCTTATATTTAATATATATTTGTATATAGTAGTATATAAAAAATTATTTTACTATATCTATACCTATATATAACTATATGTATAAATGTATAAAATTAATATAACAAATATATAAATCTACATGTATAAATATACATTTAACTATATGTGTAAGTATATGTATAATCAAATGTATCAATATTTATAATTACATGTATAGTAACATACAACATTGTTTTAAACTATATGTGTATTATTATATATAAATATTTGTATATCTAAATAAATGTCTATATAATTATATATAAATATATTTAGAGACAATTGTTTTGTTAAATAAAATGATTTTTTAACTAGCATGGAAGACAATCGTGAATGGATGTACAATGGTTGAATAGTGAATGGAATGTTCTCTAATGAATGGGGGGATAAAGGTGATGAATATGTTGAGTTTGCTCTGAGGCATCCTGAGTGTGTGAATGGTGGTACAGAAATAAGGTATCCTTGTACTTTAGTTAAATGTCAGAATAAAATGTTTTAGAATATTGAGACTGTGAAGATGCATTTGTATATTAATGGTTTTTTTTGCAGATTACTATGTTTGGATATACCATGGTGAGAAGCAAGTCCACCAAAGGTGTTCGAGTTTAGTACGGGTATCAGTAAGTAAAATTAATAAGATGCTCTCGGATAATATTAATCACACTACATACCATAAAATGGTTTTTGATGATGTGGGTCCTAAATTCAACCCAAATGAGGACCCCAATGCCGAGGCTAGGAATTTCTATGCTATGATTCGAGCAGGAGACAAACCTGTATATGAGAGAAATTCTAAGCATACTCTAAGTCGTGAGGATGTTAGAAAAAAAGTGCAAACACAGGTGTTTGCATGCATGACTTGATGATATATATAAATTCATTCAAGAATTATTGCCAAAAGATAATCTGATACCCATAGATTTCTATAGCATGAAAAAGTTAGTTAGATGCTTGAGATTACTCATATAGGTCATTCATTACTGTGTGAACAATTGTATGATATACTGGGGTGATGACAGTGATCTTAACAGTTGTAAAATATGTGGGCATGCTTGGTACAAGCAAAAGGTTATGGGTTCTGGAAATAGAATGTATATACACAAGTTGAAGGTACCATATAACAAGATGCACTATTTTCCATTAACTCCAAGGTTACTAAGATTGTATGCATCAATCGCTACAGCTAATGAAATGAGGTGACAGCCAGAGCATCATATGAAGGAAGGTAAGATGTGTCACCCTTCTATTGCCCCTACTTAGAAATATTTTGATGAATGTTTTCCTTATTTTTCTTCTAAAGTACTAAATATTAGGTTATGTTTATTTGCTGATTGTTTTTAGCCATTTGGTCAATCTGGATAGGAATATTCTTTGTGGCCTGTGGTGGTGACCCCGTATAATTTGCCTCCAGACTTATGTTTAAAGGAGGAATTTATGTTTTTGACTGTGTTAGTGCCGGAGCCTACAAATCCAAAGGAGAAGATAGATCTTTTCTTGCAGCAATTGATTGAGGAGTTGAAAAGTCTTTGGGTTGTTGGGGTTCAAACTTATGATATTTTCAAAGGAGAAAATTTCCAGATTCACTCTGCCCTCATGTGGCCCATAAATAACTTTCCAGCATATTATATGATGTTTGGGTGGAGTACAACTGGTATGTTGGCATGCCTGTATTGTATGGAAGATTCTGATGTTTTAGATTAATTAATAGTGAAAAATAGTCATGGTTCGACAACCATCAGAAGTTTTTGCCCATTAATCATCTGTATCGACGTAATACCAAAGACTTCATTAAGAATAGAAAGGTTACTAAACAATTCCCATGGGTTAGATCTGGGGTTGATATTCTACAGGAATTGAATAACAAAGGGTTGAGGAAGTTGATAGAAGTTGATGCTGGGTTGTGAATGCAGCTATATCTAAGACTTGTGGGTGGAATAAGAGAAGTATTTTCTAGGGTTTTCCCTACTAGTATAAACACTTGCTCAGGCATAATCTTTATGTTATACATATTGAGAAGAATGTGTTTGAAAATACACTCAATATAGTGTTTAACATTCTAGAAAAAACTAATGACACTTACAAGTCAAGTGATGAGTTGAATAAATATTGTCATCATCCTCAATTTGCAAAAAATCTTGTCATAATAAATACCCTAATGTGCCATTTTTTTGAATAAATCATAGAAGAAAGTTGTGTTGGAGTGAGTAAAAAAAACATAAATTTTCAGATGGGTATGCTTCTAATCTGGGGAGATGTGTGGATGCAAAAAAAAAACTTAAGATGTTTGGCATGAAAAGTCATGATTGTCACATATTTATGCCAAGGTTGTTACCAATTGCTCTTCGAGAATTCCTACCTAATAGAATATGGGAGCTGATAAGTGAGATTTCTTAATTTTTCAAGCAACTAACTTCTTCTTTATTGACTGATGAGGAGTTGAAGAATCTGGATGAACAAATTTTAGTTATCTTATGCAATCTTGATAAAATAATTCCCGCTAGTTTTTTTTGACTCAATGAAACATCTTCCAGTGCACTTGCCTTACGAAGCTAGGATTAATGGTCTTATCTATTATCGTTGGATGTATCCTCTAGAAATGTAATATTAATTCACTAAACCAATTCTTTTCCTATGTATATATTTATATATGCACAAAAATGACTTGTAAATTTCAATAATCATTTTGTAGATACTTAAAAAAAATAAAGTATGCAATAATGAATAACGCTCTTGTTCAGGGTTCTATTTTAATAGGTTTTATTATGGATGAGGCTGCAAAATTTGCATCATTCTATTTCAAAGAAGGAGATCCAACTAGAGGTGTCAAACGGGCCGGCCCAGCACGGCACGGCCCGTGGGCACGGCACGGCCCGTGGGCACGGCACGGCCCGTGGGCACGGCACGGCCCGTGGGCACGGCACGGCCCGTGGGCACGGCACGGCCCGTGGGCACGGCACGGCCCGTGGGCACGGCACGGCCCGTGGGCACGGCACGGCCCGTGGGCACGGCACGGCCCGTGGGCACGGCACGGCCCGTGGGCACGGCACGGCCCGTGGGCACGGCACGGCCCGTGGGCACGGCACGGCCCGTGGGCACGGCGAGGCCGTGCCGTGCCCGGCCCGCTCGGGCACGGTTGGCTTGGACCTGGTCTCCTGGACCGGCTCAACCGGGGTCCGGGTCCCGGGAGCCAACAGGCAACAGCCAAGCACGGGCACGGGCGCACGGCCCGTGCTTGGCACTTGGCACTTTGACTTGGCAGATTATAAAATTTTTTTTTTTTTTTAAATTTTTTTATTAAGTTTCTGTTTATCTTTATTTAAGTTTATGTAATAAATAAAAAATAAAATTTTTTGTAAAAAATATTACATTTAAAATTAAATGTAAGTATGTAAAAAAAAATTAGAAAATTTATTTTTTTTTTCAATTAAGTTTAGCATATTTTAATATTATAATGTATTAATTAAATATTAAGATTTAAAGTTAATAAATTTTAAAATAATATTTAAATCTTAAATTAATAAATAAATACATTAAGTTAGTAAAAATTTTAATTAAAAAAAATTTAAACTACGCAAATAAAAATTACCATTCATGCTTTTGAAACCAATACTCCGAAAAAAAAGTATAAGTTTCAACTTCAACACAACGTATAATACAAAGTACAAACAAAGCGTATAAATAAAAAAAAATATCGAAAAAAAAGAGCAGATGAGCATCAATCGTCAAGCGGCATATAATGAGAATCATCAGCTGCAACATCAAGATCAGTATCATATGGGTCATCATCATCGGCAATCAGCTCCTCCGCCATCGTAGTGGATGTGGATGCGACTGCAGTGTCTGTCATAGTCCCAGCTTCAGCACGATCACTGATGTTAAATCTCGATTCCTCCCAATCCTTCAAACATGCCAAAGCCTCAACCATATCTGGACGTAATCTCGATCTCCTATCCGAAATCACGTTCACTGCAACAGAAAAAGCAGACTCCGATGCTACGCTCGACACCGGAGGAGTCAGTAGATCCCGTGCCATCCTAGATAGCACGGGATAGGCGGACTCATATGATTTCCACCACTGTAATAAATCAAGATTCTTATTGTCAGAAGGTGATAGGATTGAGCAGTAATCGGTATCTAAGTACCGAGACAGCTCGCTCCTATGTGAAGGTCCACCCCTACGTTTCCCCCTTGCTAGGTTAATGGAATAAGCGTCATCTCCGAACAAGGTATCAGAGTCCGTACTCACAATCTCAACACCACCACCACCATACCTAGTATCGTAGTATGTATATAGGTCTGTCAACTTCTCGTAAATGAACCCTTCAGGTGGCTCTTCCAGGTTCATGCACGAGGAAATGAAAGTCAGGGTGTTTTCAACCCCTTCCACCTTAGCCCTAGGGTCCATGCATGCTGCGAGGCAATAAAGAGATGGAATGGTGGACCAGTACTTCAGGTACTTGGTCTCCATCTCTGCAACCATATGGCGGAGCGTCGGGTCCGCTCGATACATCCTAAACATGCTACTAATGTTGCATATGCAACGGAGTGCAATGCAAGTGGTGGGCGTATAAACCGACGAACACATGTTCGTTGTGTCATAAAATATCTTCAGGAATTTCATAAATGAAATTCCTGAATCCCAGTCAGTGTCGTCAACAATAAGTTCGCCACTCTTACTATTGACGTAGTCGGATATCACGTGTTCGTATCCAACACATGATTCCAACATCAGGTACGTGTAATTCCAACGATGTCTCACATCAGATTGGAATTTCTTCTTCTTAAGATTCGCAGACAAACAGAGATTACCAAACTCTTGTAGTCTGCGAGGAGTGCGAATATACTTGAGTGCATTGCGTATATTTTCCAACGCGGGGGAACACACCTTCATACCCGCTTGAACTATCAGGTTAATAACATGACACATGCATCTGACATGAAATATCTCTCCTAAAGGTGCGTCTCTAATATTCCTAACAAACATATTGATCGCTACTCCATTATTCGCAGCATTATCGAAAGTGACACTAAAAATTTTATTTAGAATTTTATATTCCCTAAATATTTTCATCATACACTCAAAAATGGCCGGGCCATCATGAGGATGAAGAATCTCTGTGAATCCTAATATTTTTTTATTTATTGTCCAGTTTGAATCGACATAATGACTAGTGATACATGCATAAGAAGAATCATCGTGACATGTCCATATATCGGACGTCACGGAGACCACTCCACTAAATGCCAAAAATTCCTTAATTATTTTTTGTTTTTCTAACTTATATATCTTTGGTATGTCACTCCTAGATGTGGACCTATGAATCCTACGATAGGATGGCTGAAAATAAGTCTGCATGATGCGCACTACCCTCGGATCTTCCGAAAATCTGATCGGAAGACCCATCAATGTGATGAGCCTGGCCATGCCGTCCCTACCCAACTCGCTGGAGTATACGAAGGGAGTAAACTTTGAGACTGGACTCGATCCAGTCTCAAAAAATGTAGTGCCAAGTTGGGTTTGCCTAGGATCTAACGGTCCATGTTTTTTGGAGCATATTTCAGCATGCCTCTTTAGGTGCCCAATCCCACATGTACCCTTGCATGTTAAAAGTCGCATACAATATTTGCACTGTGCCATTTCATGTTCCTCACCCCTAACATCTAATTGTGTTATTATTTTAAAATGTGTCCAAACTACAGAAGTCCTCCTAGTTTTTTGTTTTTTAGAACTTTGGGCTGAGATGACAGGAGAAACCAAAGTTTCAGGAGCCACAGACGTTTGTGTAACACTAACATTTTCATTTTCAAAATTTAAATTTGTGTTAGGTGAATTTGTCATTTTTTATTTTTCGTACTTTTTTCTAGAGAGAGAAGCTTTAGAGAGAGAAAATAAAAAAAAGTAAATTATATTACCCGGTAAAAGCAATGAGGTCACTCACGTGCAAGATGCACCGCAGGAAGCTTTGATGTTCAAAACTCAAGTTGAGTTTTACGAAAATCCAAGCCGAAATCAAAAACACGAGGGCCGAGAGAGAGAAGCACGGTTTATGTGAGAGAGAGAAAATATAGAGAGGATTTATGTTTTTGAAAAACATAAATTTTATAGGGAGGGGGGTAGATTTTATAGGCTAATTAAAGTTTTTTTTTTAAAAAAAATTATTTTTTTATTATTTTTTTGAATTTTTTTATTATATTTAAGGGGCAGAATCACGAGGACCGTCGGATTCTGCCCCCTAGCCGTTGGAGTCGAATCCAAGGGCTAAAAATCGCTCAAAGTTTGAAATTTTTTTTTTCCCGTTAGATATTTCGATTTTCTCGGTTTTCGGCAGAAAAGACCACGGGTCGGGTCTGTTTGGACCCGACCCGCGGTCTTTTTACCGGGGGGGGGGGGGGGGGGGGGGCCCTGATGGGTCAAGTCGCGACTCACGCCACGGCATGCGTGGCACGCCGCCAGTGCCACACGTGCCTGCGGGACCGGCACGGGATGGACCCGTGCCGGCGTGCCGGGCCAGGCCCGGTACGGCTCGTGCTAGGCACGGCACGAAACGTGCCTTGCTTCGCCCGGGCACGGCACGGGCCCGGGCATGGTTTTTGAACGTGCCGGGCCGGCCCAGGCACGGCCGAACCGTGCCGTGCCTCGTGCTGGGCCGGGCCGGCCCGGCCCGTTTGACACCTCTAGATCCAACTCCTCCACTTAAGGAAATGAGGAATGAGGTTTATCTTTATGACAATGTGGATAATAATATTTTTGAAATTTTTAAGCCTCTGGGTAAAGCAATTGATGCTGAAGGGAAAAGGTATTTATCAGACTATGAATATACTACAACTCATCTATATGTCCTAATGAATTATCTAGAGGTTTAACCATTCATTGAATAAGTATTTCCTAATAGTCAAATGAAATCAATTACATATTATAATTTACTATTTCCTATCAATGTATCAATAATTTTTAATTTCTTTTTTTAGTGATTTTGTTACAGAAAAACATAAATAGTTTCCAAACATGAATGAAGAAGCAATCAATATCGTGACAGAGAAAGAAAATTTTTCATTTTTTGAAAAATACGTATGTTTACTTATAATGAAAATCACAAAATAATTGTATTGTTCTAATAGTAATTTATAAATTATGATCCAAATAATCTACTTAATTTTGATTACAGGTTCATAAGTGTGCAAATAAAATTTCCAAAGATTATTTTCGAAGTATACCATGAGGTCCCCTAAGAGAGGTTAAAACTTACAATGGTTACCATGTGAATAGTTTTAAATTTTACAATAAATCGTATAGTAGCTACTATGCAATAGACAATACAAAAGTATGCATTAAACGATCCATATACAGTGAAACTAAATATGACAACTACTGGGCTTTGGTCGAAGTGATCGAGTTAGAATTTGAAGCCTTCCAAGTTAAAAAACTATGTTATTCAAATGTGAATGATTTGATCCAATACCACATATTAGCAGTGTTGTCCATCCTTGATATTAACTTGTTGATGAGTAAGATAAAAAACGATTCAACGGGTATGAACCTTTTGTATTAGTAGTACAAGCATCACAAGTTTATTATTGTGAATATCCATGTCGGACCTATCCTAGAAAGGATTGGAAAGCTGTGTGCAAGATAAAAGCAAGGGCTCAAATTGACATCCCCGCATCATCAAGAACTAATTTCATAGAACTAGCTTTTCAAAATGATGACAATTATGTTATAATCAAAGCTATGGTGGAGGAGGAAGATGTCCTTTTAGTCACATTTTTTGAGATGGATACAAGTGGGGAAGTATATGTTGTTGAAAATTTAATTGATTATGAGGAAGAAATGAGTGATGAAGAAGAGTTTGAAAATAATGTTACTACATTTGAAGAAGAGTTTGAAAATAATGTTACTACATTTGAAGAAGAAGACGAACCAGATTTGGATGATTCTGATAAGAATGAGTAGGCAATGAGTTTTATGTTATTTTAATTGTTATTCATTCTATTTATTTTCATTGCCGTATATGTTTTTACGGGTATGGCATGTGGATGAGATTGAGGCCACACGTTGCAAGGTCGTATAAGTTATGATATAGGCAGCACAGCCTTAGGTATGCCCAAAATAGGTAGAGGGTCATGGGTGGATGAGACACCATATTAGACAGAGAGAGTTGTGAATGTAATGCATCAAATGAATGATCCACATAATGGTCCTCAGATTTTAATTAATGATCAAGAGATGTGGGAGGGAGAGGAGGGAGAGGATGGAGATGTTGGATAGTCTTCCTAGAGCACCCTACAGATGAGACATTCCCAATTGCTCATTTTTGATCCTATAATTGATAATTCATAAGATATAAAACTCAACAAATGATTTATCAATTTATTAATTTATTTCTTACTTGCTAAAAAATTTTTTGTTACAAAATGAAGTTAGAGCCATCTGGTTCTATTTATAGAGTTCCGAGGATAATTTTCAGGAAGTCCTTTAAAACTAATGGACATAATTGGAAGTCACTCACTCATAGAGACCTATTGATGATTTGGATAGAATTTAACATAAATATTACTACCTAAAAATTTTTACATCTTTTATTTATTCATTTGTTCACTAATTAAAAATTATTTATTTATAAATGCAGAAAGTTTACAGGTAGACACAGCCAAATGAGTCGATCAATAGTGTGTTCTACTAACATGCTGCCAATCAGTATAAAGATGCAGTGATGAGATCAAAGATAAATGGCAAAAAAAAGAAAAAGATTCGAGTATCCCGGATCATGTTTTCGAGGAGTGGCATAGTAGATGGGAAGATTCGGATTATAGGAAGAGGTGTGATAAATAGAGCGGCAATCCGAGCTCAGAGCACACTCGGGAGGGTAGTGGCCTGACTACCCACACTTGTGGATCTCGCTTTATGCATAAGCATGAACGAGCATTAGTATTATTTCTAATTTATACTTTTTATGTTTATTACATTGTGAATTATGTTCAATTATGCCAAAATTTTATTTCTCTTAAGAAATTTTTTTTCAATATAATTAATGTATGTATTGTGTGTAATTATAGACACGCAAGGAGGGTAAGAAGCCCAGTGCTCCTCACTTATTCAGACACACACACACACACACAAAAAGGCTCATGATGATCAGACTTTCATTAATCAGAGATCTCATGCAGCAAATGTAAGTTTAAATAAAAAAATTAATTATTTTTAGTTTGAATATAAGTTAAAATACTTTTTGTACATTTTTATTAGGCGAGATATGAGGAATTATTAGCTACTATGATTCAAGCATATTCCTAGTTTACTTCAGGTTCATGTGAAGATGCAGTAGGTAGTTCTCATTCACCAGCTCCACTAGTTAATACGAATCAGATTTAGTATGCGGCTTTTGATGGAAAAAAGATGTCCGTCTATTGCATCAGTTCGTCGAGATCATCATTCTACTCGCATATATGACCAAACTATGAAGCTGAATTTTCAGGATCAATTTTGAATTTGGTCTCGAAGTTGGAGGAATTTACGAACGAGATGTGAAATTTGATACATTTTCAGTTGGTAGATACCGAGCGACACATGTTCGACTATGATGTTGATAAGGATGAGTTGCGTATGCATTTTGAGTGGCTTACAAAAAAGTTTCAGGAGGGAGGAATATAGTTCAACCCTGATTATCTACCTCTGATTATTCGGCATAATAATCCAGCTACAGCTTCTTTTCCATCACCTACTACAACACCTACAGCAACCACATCAGGACTAGCAACAATAGATAGCTCTAATCTAGTACCCGACATCTCACCATATAGACCAGAAACATCACAACATAATGATTATGAAACTAGGTTCGATGAATGAGAGTATTACACACATTTTTTTTCAATTCCTTAAACTTTTATTTTGGATTTTAATTTTTTTTTATCTTGATGTTTTTAATATATAAATGTAGTATATATAGTAGTTTGCTTGAGTTATTTGGATTTTTATTATGTTGTTTTATCTTTAAATGTTTCTGCAGGAACTGAATCATAACTTGGAGCAAAATGGTTTTTTTGTGTTTTTTATTTCAGTTTCTGTAGTATCTATAGAATTACTACTAAAAAAAATTGGTTGGCAATTACCGACTGAATTGCAACCAAACCGATTAAAATTTTTAATTATCGATGGTTTGTAAAAAGTCACCAAATGGTCGGTAATCCTTTTGGAGATCAATTACTGAGCAATGATTTTAAAAGATTTTGGTCGATTTTTTATCGCAATTTTTTAGGCTTTTATCGACTATTTTATGACCAATTAGTGACCAAATTATTTTGGTCAAAAAGTGGTTGGAATTTAATTGGAAATTATTTTTCGGTAAATAGTCTCTAAACGGTCGGTAATTAACGACCATTTAGAGACCGTTTATTGACCTAATTATTTTGGTCGAAATATAGTCGATAATTGTTTGTCGGTGATTGGTCTATAAATAGTTGTTAATTACCAATAATTTGGAGATCATGTACCGACATTATTTAGTCGGTCGGTAAATTGTCAGAATTTAATCGGTAAATTATTGTCAGTAGAGGATCGGTAAAAGGTCGGTAATTTACCGACAGATAGTTTTTTCGTCGGTAAAAATTTTAGTGACGAGCAAAATTGTGACTAATTTTTTGGGTCGGTAAATGGTAGCTAATTAGTTTACCGACCAAAAAACACCAAATTACAGACCAAATATTTGGTCTGTAATACGGTGATTTTTAGTAGTGTATCTATTAGTATAGGTTTCTATCAATCTTACTATATGTCTATCTATCTATCTTACTATCTAATAATATTTCTATATATATGTCAATTTATCTATCTATTTATATATCTATCTATTTCTCTATCTATCTGTCTATCTATTTATCTATCTTTCTGTCTATCAATCTGTCAATCAATTTATTTATCTATCTATCTATTTATCAATCTATCTATCAATCTGTCTATCATTCTGTATATCAATCTTTCTATAAATTTGTCTATCAATCTATATATCAATATATCAATCTATCTATTGATATATCTGCCTATCATTCAATCTATCTATCTGTTGGTCTATCTATCTATCTATCTATGTATTTGTCTATCGATCTATCTATCTATCTATTTGTCTAATTATTTGTTTATCCATCTGTTTATTTGTATTTCTATATGTCTTTATATATGTCTATCTATCTATCTTTCTATCTGCCTATCTATCTATTTATCTTTCTTTCTTTCTAACAATTTATCTATCTGTCTATCTATCTATATATTTGTATGTTTATCTGTGTGTCTATTTGTTTATCTATCATTCTATCTATATGTCTATATATCTATCTTTCTATGGATATGTCTATCTATCTATCTATTTGTCTATCTATCTATTTGTCTATCTATCTATCTAACTATCTGTCTGTCTAAATATGTGTGTCTGTTTATCTATCTATCTAATATTTATCTATCTATTTGTCTGTCTGTCTGTCTATCTATCTATCTGTAAATATGTTTATTTAAATGTTTGTCTATCTATATGTCTATCTATCTATATTATTGCCTATTTGTCTGTCTGCCAGTCATTCAATCTATTTGTGTATCCATCTGTATGTTTGTCTTATCTATATGTATATCTATCTATTTGTCTATTTATTTGTGTATATATTTATCTAAATATTTATCCAACAATATATCTATCTATCTATCTAACTGTATGTCTATCTATCTATCTATGTTTCTTTTTATCTATATATATGTCTATCTATATTGATTTCTTTCTTTCTATTTATATGTCTATCGATCTATATATCTATCTATCTGTCTATCTATCTATATACCTATCTATTTCTATATATATCTATCTATCTACTTGTCTGTCTATCTATCTATCCATCTATCTATATATTTCTCTATTTATATTTATTTATCTATCAATATGTCGATCAATCTCACTACAAGAAAATGTTTGTTATGCTATGAAAATTAGCTAGGAAAATTTATCCTAGCTAATTTGCGAGGGATTAGCTAGTTAATAGCATGAGATGTCATATTTTACATTGTAATACAAATTTGTGATGGACTAGAGATAGAAATTTTTGATTGAAAATGTCTTTGCCTAATATTATCTTAGATTTTTGTGCAAATAATGATACCATTTTTAGCAACAAATTTAGTGATTGATTTTTTCCAGCTAATTAGATTGAGACAAAAGCTGTCGATAAATAATTATCTAAAATTTTTTTTATGATTATTTATTAATTGTAAGCTATTAGTTCATAAATGAAAATTTTCACAAAATATATGCATTTAGCTATGGAATTTTCCCTATCTATTTTGGCTCTGGATTATTTCCAATGCTAATCTATACTGATTTATTTTTTTTTAGATTATTTATTTTAATATTTGATGTAATTTTAAAAATTAAAAGTTTTTCATGATCTATGGATGATGGATCCTTTAAAGACACATTCTCCTCATATAATTATTACAATATAATATTATAAATAAATAATTTCAATAATATATAAATATGAATAAAAATTAATATTAGTAAAGACCAAAATAACAATTTTAATGATTATAAAAATTTAAAAAATATAAATGCAAAATTTTTTTTTAAGATTTTTAATAATGAAATTAAAATATTTGTTGTAAAAAATATTAAATAATTAATTCTATAATTATAATCATTTTAAAGATATTTTAATAAATAATGAACATACATAAAAATTTCTTCTAGTAAAAAGCAAAAATAATTAGTTATATCATTAAATAAAAAATATTTACAAAAATTTTTGAATTAACGAATAAACAAGTAATTATTTATATTATTTAAAGTACAAAAAAATATTTTTATAATTATATAAAACATTAAAAAAATAATTACTAAAAGATTTGAAATTTTTGAATTATAAAATAAAATTTCAAATTCTTTATAAAATATAAAAGGAGATAAATTAATATTAAAAGATAAATACATAGATATTTTAATTAGATAAAAAAAAATTGCATGATGAAAAAACTATCTCCATGTTGTTATTAAAAAATACTTTAAAGATTTTTTTAGGGTTTAAAAAGAGTTATTTAAAATATTACTAATTATATTTTGTGTTCTAAAAAAAATTAAATTTGCCCCTAAGTTTAATTGAATTCAAGTTTTATTTTTTGTCCTAATGAAATTTTAATTGATAAATATTAAACAATTGAGTAAGATTTTTTTTATTAGCTTTCAATATTTCATTTTATTAAAATAATAAATATAACTTTTTTTGATGATCTTCTTACTTTAAGTAATTATTTGATTTTTTTTAATTTTAAATTAAATTAAATAATATGAAATTTTGTCTTTAATATTATTTCATATTATATTCATAAAAAATAATATAAATTCTTAAAAATTTAACACCAATATATATATATGAAATACTTTTTTATAATATCATATTATTATTTTTTTATTTATGAAATAATATTATAAATTTATCCACAAACTATAAATAATATGAAATGTTACAATTTTTGTATAGTTATGCATTTATATAATTTATTTATGGTTATATTAAATAATATGTTAATGAAATAATATGAAAATTTAATTACCAATTATTAGTTTTCATGGATATTAGTAATATTTTTTTTCTTCATTTTTATAGTCATTAATAACTTTTTTTATTTCTGAAATTAATTTCATTAATTAATAAATTTCTATAAATATTAACCTTAAATTTTGTTATTTATGAAATAATATCATTTATGGTTAAATAAAATTGTTTTTAATTTTTAAAATTTTAATTAATAAGATTTTATAATTATATTTTACTTTTTAATTTTTGTCACTTTTTTTTCTATTTATTTTCATCCATTTTTATCATTTTAGTTTTCTTAAAATATTACACTACAAGAAAATATTGATTTAGCTAGGAAATTTTAGCTAGAAATAAATCCCTAGCTAAATTGCGGGGGATATGCTAGGGAAAGCAAGGATTTTATGATTTTTCTTTGAAAAAAAATAGCGACGGATTAGCGACAGAAGATTTTTAGTAAATTCCACAAGAAATGTGGGGAATTTTGCTACGGATTTAGTGACAGATTAGCAAGGAAAAATTTTCGTAAATTCTGCTCAAGAAAAGCAGGGATCTTAGCGATGAATTAGCGACGAAAAATTTTTATAAGTTTTGCTGAAGAAAAGCGAGAAACTTAGCGACACATTTAGCGACGAAATATCTCATGCTAATAAAAAGCTTGAACTTAGCAATGAATTTAGTGACAGATTTTCTCTAGCTAATAAAATACGGATTTAGCTATGGATTAAGCAACAAAATTTTCCTAGCTAATAAAATTCATAAATTAGAGATGGAATTAGCGATGAAATTTCTCTAGCAAATAAAATCCTTAATTTAGCAACGGATTTAGCGACAAAATTATCCTAGCAAATATAATCCTTAATTTATTGATGGATTTAGCTACGGAATTAGCGACATATTTTTCCTAGATAATAAAATCCATAATTTAGCTACGGATTTAGCGACAGATTTTTTCTAGCTAATAAAATCTATAATTTAGCGACGGTTTTAGCGATGAATTTTTTCTATCTAATAAAATCCGTGATTTAGCTAGAGATTTAGCAACCAAATTTCCCTAGCTAATAAAATCCATAATTTAGTGATTGATTTAGCGATGGATTTTCCCTAGATAATCAATTCCTTAATTTAGTGATGTATTTAGCGACGGAATTTCTCTAGCTAATAAAATTTATAATTTAGCGACGGATTTAGTGATGGAGTTTCTCTAGCTAATAAAATCCATAATATAGTGAGTATTTTCTCTAGCTAATAAATTCCGTATTTTAGCTCGGATTTAGCGACATAATTTCCCCAACCAATTTTTAGTTTTTTTTTTTTAATTTATTATTAGTTTTAATATCTTATTTAATTTTGTTTATTAAATGTATGTTAATGGTCTATAGATGAGCAATCCTTGAAAGATATATTCTCCTGATAAAATCATAAAAAAATTATATTATAAATATATAATTTAAAAATTATAAAAAAAATTATATTAGTAAGGTCTAAAATAACTATTTTTATGATGTATTAATTTTTATAAAAATTATACAAAAAAAATTTCTAAAATTTTAAATTAAGAAACTTAAAAATTTGTATTAAAGTAATATTAAATAATAAATTCAATAAGTATAATAATTTTTTTTGATATTTTAAAAATTAAATTAACATATATTAACATTTCTAAAAATATAAATGTAAATTAATTTATTGTATAATAAAATAGAAAATATTTTCAAAAATATCTGAATTGATGAATAAACTAATAAAAATTAATATAGTTATAAGTAAAAAAAATTCTGATTATAGGAAACTTTTTAAAAAATAAATAATACAAATTTTGAAAATCTTGAAATATAATAAATAATATAATTTTTTAATAAAATTAAAAGAAAATAAATTAATATTTATAAATAAATACATAGATATTTGCTCCTACTAAAATTTATATTAATTAAACAATTGAATAATATTTTTACAATTAGCTTTTAACATTTAGTTTTTATTAAAATAATAAATATAACTTTTTTTAATTATCTTCTCACTTTAAATAATTTTTGAATTTTAAAAATTATTAATGATATCAAATAATATGAAATTTTATGCCTTTAAAATTTATCATATTATTTTCGTAAAAATTAATATGAATTCTTAAAAATTTATAACCATAAAATATAAATTTTTATATATTTTTAACATTTAAAGTATTTTGTAATTCTTAGGCGAGTGGTTATAAGACAAATCATTTTTTTATTTATGTCTTATTATAAGAAGTTTATTAATTTTGTAACTATTTGATATTTTTTTTATAAGGCTAAACATATTTTTTTAATTGTTTATATATTTATTGTTTAAATAATATTATAATAAAAAATCATAAGGTGTTTGTTTTTCATGTGTACCTTGCTACATGCACATTAATTTTGATAAAAAAAATTCTGATAGTAAATAAAATTAATGAGACTTTTTGATTATATATATATATATATATTGCTTATTTAATATTTTAATAATTAAAAATATTAATAATTTGCTAATATATACATTCACTTGTCGAGACGTGATAATCTCTAACAATTGAAGCAAACCTTTGCATTCAGCCATCTATCTCTCGACACCGACGCATCAACATATATTCGAGGTTTATGTTTTAATATGTTATTTGATTTGAGGTACCATTTTATACATTTATTCTTCATCAACATATAATCAAAAATTAAGATTATGCGTATTGATTCTGTTATTTATTGTTTCCGAAATTCTTCTCCTTTATTCACCATGGTTTGTTTGGATTGCATATATATACTTAATTGTATACATACTTCATGCATTTGTGATATAATGCATTATCATTGTGTGAATTTTGATGGTGCACAGTAGGTATGCCTAATTGATAAAATATAACTGCTTCAATATACATAACTATATATTGTATACAAAAATAGTATACATAAATATAAGTGTATTTTATATAAGTGCGTTTAAACATAACTATATCTATATAACTATAAAAATAGTATACATAAACTATTTAAACATAACTATATCTATATAACTATAGAAATAGTATACATAAACTTTTACTATACTTTATAAGTAATTTATAAAAATTGTAAAAACTTATAATTAAAAATGAAAAAACATCTATTATTGGAATTTAAAGTATTATTAAATCCTATGAAATTTAACTAATCAAACTAAGCACATCACAGCCCTTGAATGATAGTGCCCTGGGATCATGATAATAAACCCTCGTGCAATGTCATCTTTAAATTAATTTGGGTCATTATAAACTCATTATGTACTCATATCAAATAATTACTTTTCAATGTTGTCCGAGCCTTATTGTATGATCAATAATTGAGAAGTTAATTCATCCATCCATTTATATTGGACCATACAAGAAAGATTTATTATGATTCCTACGGCTAGAATGATGTATATTCATTTAATGTTAGCTTAATAGCCACCAGAAGGATGACATTTCATAAATCATATGAGAGTTGATTATATTAATACTAGCACCATAATTTGATTACGTTTCTAATTTGAACCAAAGAAAAGAGATTATAAATTAAATTTTAAAAATATATTTAGTCACTTACATGATTTGTATGCCATATTATCATTTATATATATATATATATTATATCTTAAATATTTAATATTTCTAAATTGTTTGTAGGAATGCAAGTCGACAGGTTAAGAGCCCACCTAAACCCAAGCTAAATCCAACACATCAACCTGCTTTATGTTCAAATCCTTTGTAAGAGACTAAGTATAGAACTATTCATCATGTATAATGAAAATGATAAATCAAGGTTTTATTATAGTTTTCGATGGCACAACAAAGAAGCTTGAACAAAATGACATTGTTTATGATGTCGCATAAAGGTATTTTGTAAGTTATTGAGTTGATCACATAGCAATTAAAAAAATATCAAAAATAAATTAGTGATCAAGAATAATTATTAGTCTTGCAAAGGAGCCAAAAAATCCAAATTATTGAGAGAAAAAAGAACATGAAAATATAGTAGGTTTATAGCTCTTAAGTAGCAATTACATGCATAACAAGAATTCAAATCATTCTAATCTTCAAATAGAAAAAAAAGTAGGCTTGCATCTCTTAAATTACAAAAAATAACTAAAATAATTTAATATTATCCATTGATACCACTAAAAGGTAGGAATATTGCTTTGAGAAGTATTTTCTTAAATTAGTTCAATTTTAGAATTTTATTAAATAGATTTTCTTGACAATGAAATACTATTCATTTTATTTTGTTGCTTCCAAAAACAGCACTACCATTTATCAACTTTGCAAAACAATTGGAATTCCTCCACAACACTAATAATAATAATATTACTTAATATTTTCATCCTTAATCTATTTATATATATACATATATATAATGGATAATTATGTTATGGAATCCAAAATAAAAAATATATATGATTTGGGTTATATGTTAGTACCTAAATTCGGATTCTCATCATTATCCCAATATAATTAAAAAAATATTATGCATAAATTCATTTCTACTTACTCAGTATGCAGAAACGAGTTGATGCATATGTTTATGCATACTGCGTATGTATAAATTCCATATGCATATGTTTTTATTTATGAAAAAAATGAGTTTATGCATAAACTCATTTGCATACTTATGTATATGCATATTGTATGATTAAAAGAATGTAATTATCAGTATAGGAATTTGGATGACCCAAATCATAAATATTTTGGATTTGGGTCCCCAAATGTTATATTAAAATTAAAAATTGTAATAAAAAATTATTATTTTTATTTTGGGTCCCCTTAACATTTTTTGCTATAACTTTATAACTTTTATCCACTTTTGACGCACTGAAGTGCATCAACTTTGTTAATCTCATAGAAGTTTTAAATAAATTTAAATCTAAAATAACAGGTTCAGAATTCAAAAATAAATTTTTAATTCTCATAGGGGTTACCAAAATATACTTCTTAAAAGAACAATGATAGGTTTAAATCCAGGGCTTAAACCCATTTAATGATGCTACCAACCATCTAACTAGTAAGTTTTTAAAAATCTTGGATTCAAAAATACTTTATAGTGAGAACGCAAGTAGGATTTGATAATTTTAAGTGTTAGAATTATGATTATATGTGTAACTATATGTATACCTACATGTAACTATGTTTATAATTACATGTATAATAACATACAACATTATATTAAACTATATGTGTATTACTATGTATAAATATTTGTATAACTATATATAAATATTTTTATTACTATATAACACTCTACAACATTAAATATAACTATATTTATAACTCTGTATACATATATATAAATCTATATATTTATTTATAACTTTATATATTTATGTATAACTATTTGTATGAATATATTTATATATAACTATATATTTAAATATATCAAAATATTAATAGCTATATATATATATATACACTATATGTATAATAACATATAACTATAAATAATTGTATCTTATTATTTATATAACTATAACAGCTTTATATTTAACTATATTTAAATATATAATTTACATCTTATATTTAATATACATTTGTATATATTAGTATATAAAAATGAATTTTACTTTATCTATACCTATACATATCTATATGTATAAATATATAAAATTATATGAATAAATATATATACCTACATGTATAAATATAAATATAACTATATGTGTAACTATATGTATAACCATATGTAACTATATTTATAATTACATGTATTAAAACATAAAACGATATGTTTGATTATATGTGAATAACTATATATAAATATTTGTAAAACTAAATAAACTTTATATAATTAAATATAACTATATTTTTAACTATTTATGCATATATGTTTACATATATGTAAATCTATATATTTGTTTATAACATTGTATATATTTATGTATAACTAAATATAATTACTCGTATGAATATATGTGTGTGTGTGTGTGTGTGTGTGTGTGTGTGTGTGTATAAAACTAAATGTTTAACGATATATAAATCTTTATAACTATATATATTATATGTATAATAACATATAACTATAAATAATTCTATCTTACTATATGTATAACTATAAAAATTGTATTCATAACTATATTTAAATATATAATTAATAACATGTATTTAATATACATTTTTATATATTAGTATGAAAATTGTATTTTAGTATATCCATACCTATACATAACTATATGTATAAATATATGAAATTATATGAAAAAAAATATATAATACATGTATAAATATAAGTTTAATTATACGTGTAAATATATGTATAACCACATGTAACTATATTTATAATTATATGTATAAAAACATACTACATAATGATTAACTAAATGTTTATAATTATATATAAATATTTGTATAACTATAAAAAACTCTATATAAATAAATATAATGTTATTTTTAATTATGTATACATATATGTATACATATATGCAAATCTATATAATTGTTTATAACTTTATATACATTTATTTATATTTACTTATAACTATTTGTCTGCTTATATCTATATATAATTATATGTTTAACTATATGTTACTATTTATAACTCCATTTACATTATGTATCCTAACATATAATTATATATGGGATAATATAATTTTGTTGTACTAACTTGAAATAAAATGGCTAAAGATATAATATCAACAATATGTAAGCGCATAGCATGAGAGTGTCCATTGATTATGCTCATATATGGTCTAATACAAATAATGGTTGTACTCTTACCTAAACCCAGCCATTGGGCCTCAGGCTCAAATATAAACTTATGTATAACAAAAGATATAATATTTGATAGGTTTGTACAAAAGAAATTTTATTTTCTTTTATATAATTCATCATTCTAGCACTACACTCCCTATATAATTAATTTTGTCCTTCTCTTCCTCTTTTTCTTTATGTGTCACACTCTATCTCTTGTAATTATTTTTTCTCGCTCTTCTTTCTTACTTGTTCTCTCTCTCTCTCTCTCTCTCAACCCCCTCTTTCTCTCTCCCTCTCTCCCCTCACTCTTTCTCCCTCCCTCCCCCTTTTGCCCCCTCTCTTTCTTTCACTATTTCTCTCCCCCTCTCTCCCTTTCACTATTTCTTTCCCCCTCTCTCCCTTTCACTATTTCTTTCCCCCTCTCTTCCTTTCACTATTTCTCTCCCCCTCTCTCTTCCCCCTTCTCTCTCTCCCTCTCTCTTATCCGTCTCCCCATTTATGTGCCCCTCTTTCTATCCACCTTATCTCTCTCTCTCTCTCTCTCTCTCTCTCTCCCTCTCCTCCTTCAAACTCTGAATGCATTTCTTTTTTGTTTTCCTTTCTTTGCATTATCATATTTTGCACCCTTTATCTAGTATTACTATGATATCTATTAATCTTTTTTATGCTAAAAATTTCTTTATCTATGAATGTAGATTCTGCAAACACATTGCCTCGATATTCATGATTTTTAATTTTTAAATATTATTTGTAATTAATTTTATTTAAATATTTGTATATTTTGAAGTAATAGAATGTTTTATTTAAAATAATGATTGAGCATTATTTTCTGTAAATAAATTAGGGCAAAATGAGTTTAGATAATCGATGGATGTACATAAGGGGTTATTAATGAATTTTTGAATGAAGATTTTTTGACTGGACTTGAAACTTTCATCAATTATGCATGTACTCAATCGAAATTGATGGATGGAGAAAAAATTAAGTATCCATGTAATCATCACAAGTATCAAAATATATCTTTTCATGATGCAAACACTATAAGATATCATTTGGCTAAATATGACTTTGTGCCAAATTATTTTGTTTGGATTTATCATGGGGAAAGTACAATAGCTGTGAATATTGATCAAAATAAGGGTTTTGAATCATTTGCTTGTGGTAAATAATCATCAAACACATACCATAGAATGATCATGGAAGCTACTAGTGCTGACTTCAGAATGGATTACATGGATGAACCACCTAATCATGAAGCTTAGAAATTTTATGAAATACTTAAAGCTGGAGATAAAGAGTTGTGGCCTGGTTGTAAAACAAAATTGCTATTGTCACTTGTGGCTTGAAAAATGAGCATTAAGTAAGAAAATTATATGTTTGAAAAATTATTTGATTAGGTGACAGAATTTGATGAATGAGATTGTTTTGGGTAATAATTTGATCACTAATAACTTTTACAACATTAAGAAGTTACTATGAGGAATGGGTCTACCAGTGAAAAAAATTGATTGTTGCTTAAATGGATGCATGCTATACTAGGGCGATGATAGTGATTTAATTAGCTGTAAGTTTTGTGATCATCCTCGATTTAGGAAGGCACCTCATGTTGTAGATACGCGACAAAAATTAAAGGTTGTCTTAATGAAGATGTAATATTTTCCATTAATTCCTCAATTATAGAGGCTATATGCATCAAATGCAATAGAAAATGATATAAGGTGACATTCTGAGCATGAGGTTCAAGAAGGGGTAATGCGTCATCCATCAGATTCACTTGCTTGGAAACATTTTAATTATATACATAAATATTTTGTAGCAGAAAGTCGAAATGTGAGATTTGGTCTTTACACTGATAGATTTCAGCCATTTGGGCAATCTGGACAACAGTATTCAACATGGCCAATGATTGTGATACCTTATAACTTTCTTTCGTGGTAGTGTATGAATGAGCAATATTTGTTTTTGTCAATATTGGTTCCAAGGCCAAAAAATCCAAAAGAAATGCTGGATGTTTTCTTACAGCTTCTTATTGCAGAGTTAAATCATATTTGGGATATTGGCGTGAATACATATGATATGTAAAAGAAGAAAAATTTCATTATGCGAGCAGCCCTTATGTGGATGGTAAGTGGCTTTCCTACATTTTCAAAGTTGTCTGGCTGAAGAACTACAGAATGATTCGCAAGCCCATATTGCATGACAAATTCTAATTCATTTACCTCAAATTTAGTGGCAAATAGTCATAGTTTGATAACTATTTAAGTTTATATTTAAGAATCATCAATTTCGAAGAAATAGAACTACATTTTGAAAATTAAAACTGTGATGAAGGAGATGATATTATGACAAAGATTCAGAGTTTGGGTTGGAAGAAGGTAACCTAAAAAGACGCTACTAGAAGTAATGGCCGAATAGATAAATTATTTGGCTGGAGAAAGCATAGAATATTTTGGGACTTGCCCTATTAGAAGTCCAATTTAATTCGTCATAACTTAGATGTAATGCATATTGAAAAATAATATGTTTGAATATGTTATCAACACTATCCTTAATGTAGATGGAAAAAAAAGACACTTTAAAATCAAGACAAGAGCTGAATGATTACTGTCGACAACCTGAATTGAAACGAAATGAGGAAATAGAAAAATTCACTAAACCTTGCTACACACTTGATACGAAGGCAAGACAAATATTGTGTGAATGTGTTAAAAATTTGAAATTCCCTGATGGATACGTGTCAAATATGGGTAGATGCATGGATAAGAAGAATCTTAATTTATTTGGAATGAAAAGTCATGACCCTCATGTATTTATGCAAAGATTAATACCAATTGCATTCCGTGAAATACTTTCCCTAAGTGTTTGGAAGGTCCTTACAGAACTTTGTTTGGTTTTCAAACAGCTAACTACAACCACAATCAAAATAGATAATATGTTGAGGCTGGAGAATAACAGTCAACTTATTATTTTTAAGCTTGAACTGATATTCCCACCAAGTTTTTTTGACTCAATGGAGCATTTTCCAATCCATTTGGTATATGAAGCAAGGATTGCAGGGCCAGTGCAATTCAGGTGGATGTATCTTTTTTAGAGGTAAATACATATAATTTTCCGTGTTATATTATTTCGTACAAAAAGTAATATAGTAATTTAATCTAATTGAAACCTAACATTATGATTGTATGTATCTTTGTAAGTTGAAATTGAATTTTAGAAACAAGGCAAAAGTTGAAGGTTCAATTTGCAATGCATATTTAGTAGAAGAAGCATCATCATTTTGTTCTTATTATTTTGAGGACCATGTCAATACAAAGAATAGAAATGTACCATGAAATGATGAAGATCATATGATGGTAGAAGATGATTCTGTGGACAAACTATCTATCTTCAAGCACCCTAGAAGAATATTTGGAAGAGCAATGAAAAGATGTATGATAGATGAAAAGTACAAAGCAACCTGGAGCTACGTTTTACTTAATTGTAAAGAGGTTGCATCATATATTGAGTATGTATACCAAAAATGGTTGCAGGTTTAATTATAGTTTAATTTTATCTTTAATAGGAATTATTAAAAATTGATATACACCCTTCTCTTTCTTTTTATATTTGTACTATATTTATGTTGAGCAGTTAAAATATAAGCAGCTAGTAATTTTCAGCAAAGCTGTCGATTATATGCTAGAAACAAAATTAGCGAATTTGTTATATGTTAAAAAATTATGTGAGAATTATTAAGTTTTAAATTTTTGAATTATTTAATTTATTAGTATCTTTAATTTGTTAATATCATTTTTTTAATTTATGTCACATGCAATTGTTCCTTCAAATGGATATTCAAATATTTTCATTCAGAATCTAAGTAAAGACCCGTTTAGATATGTGACAACCTATCTTTGGTATTTTGTTAATGGATATAAATTTCACACAATCGGCCAATGTTATTCTAAAACAGTAATGAATAGCAGTGTATGCATTAAAGGCTCATGTTATAGTGCAGATGAAATTGATTATTATGGTCAACTCAAAAAAGATATTGAGTTGGAGTATCCTGGAATTGAAAATAATAGGATTGTATTATTTAAGTGTGAGTGGTTTGATACTACATGAAATATGGGTACAAAGATTCATTCGGATTATAAGTTAGTGAATGTTAACCATAATCACACATATAATCAATATGAGCCATTTATTATGGTAGTTCAAGCTACTCAAGTATATTAATTGTACATATCTGAGTTTATCTCGTGATAAGAGTGATTGGTGGGCGATTTGCAAAGTCAAAGCCTGATCAAAATTTGAAGTACCACCATCGTAACAAAGAAGTGCAGACTTAGATATTACACCAGCGTTCCAGGAAGATGACATAAATAATATTGAGCCTGTAAATGTAGATGAAGATCCTGAAAATTTATGAGACTCAAATAGTAGCATAATAGAAATTGAAGATTATCAATTTCTATCTGAAGATGAGTTTGAACTTCTTCAGAATCAGATGAAATATCAGAAGATCCATTGGAGGATGACATTGATGCTGATAATTAAATTGTTATAATATTTTTATAATTTAAACTATCAAAGACTTTTTATATTTGTTGAAATCTATCAGTGTGTTTTATTCAAAAATGCATGCTTGTTCATCATATATCTAATATTTGTTCTATGTATTATTTTGTACAGTAGATGTCACCTAAAGGACGTGGTCGTGGTAGAGGTCGAATGAAGTAGTGAGTGTATGAAATTGGCTCTAAAGGGAGTGGCATCTTGTTGTAGCAGTTGTGCCTCTAATTCATCTATCTCAGCAATGATAGATGAGTCGGTCGAATAACAAGCACTAGAAACAAATGAATGTATTATAGTTATGGACAAAATGAAAAAGAAGGATGAGTAAATATCTAATTTGAAGGAAGAAATATATGAAATTAAAGAACAGAAGGATGAGCAATATACTAATTTGATTGAAGAAATGCAAGAAATTAAAGAAATGGACCATGAGATGAAAGAAATTAAGAATGTAATGCAACAGCAGATGTCCTATATGGAGTCAAAGTTAGCGACATTGGCAGAACAGATAGCATTCCAAGATCTAGTTTTGAATCCTCATAGGAGAGGCTAGCATTCCCCACACATTATAAGGATGATTGAATATGAAAATTATTTCTGAACTGTTATTTATTCTTTTCTATGTGCAACAAAAAATTATGATATTTTTTTGCAGGTTTTAATTTTTGTTATTCTGGTTTTGTTCTTTGCTTTTCCGAGTAACCTAATTATGAATCTTTGCAGGACACATTATGTGAGACAAAAGAAAAAATCTTGATTTAAAGCATTCAGACATTATCACGGTTATTCTAATACCGGGTCCAATATTTACTGATTTTAGCTTTATCAAAAAGAGATCTAGCTTATCTTATCTTTATTATTCTTAAAATATTTTATTTTTGCACTCTCTTTATCTCTAAATATAATTGCTAGACATCTTTTAGATTTTTTTTTGAAATTGTAAGATAATCAACTTAATTTGTGTTTGTTCATGTCTATAATAATTATTTCTATATATCTGTGAATATATTTTTGTGTCTCCTAATTTTTTAAGTAGAGTTTTAGCCTATTATAGGTATATAAAAGCCTATTTTCAGTAGTGGTAGCAGAGACAGTGATGGTAACGATGGCAGCGGTGGCAAAGAAAGTGGCACCGGCACCGGCAGCGACAACGGCAATGGTGGTAGCGGCAAGAGCGACAGTGACAGCGGGAGTAGTAGCAATGGCAACAAATGTGGTATATACGTACGTATATAGTCAGTATATATGTACGTAAAATACTTTAGTACTTTATATACATATATACTGAGTATATATATGTACTCAGTATATATGTACGCATAATACTATAGTTATATGTAAATATACTATAGTAATATATGTGCTAGTGAAATGCTTGTACATATGTACATATTTACTACATCAATATATATTTATCAAAACATATCTTTTTTTATTTATTTTGATTTGATTGGGTGATTTAAATTTCATACAGATATGATACCGCATTATTTCTCATATGAAGCTGTATAAGTAAAAATATATTGAAACAAATATGATGCACCATGAACTAGACATCTTTTTTGCAACAAAGAGTTGGTGATTGGAGGAGCTGAGGGAGCTAAAGTAACGTCAATGCATGAATAGATTATACTTTATGCATTGTCGGTAGATACATTGATTAATAAGATATAATATAACTTATTATTATTTCTTAGTTATTTAAAAATTTATATTAGAATAAGTCATCAAATGATTTTATTTTGTTTAATTTATAATTTTTATTTATAGTTTCTGATTTTATTAAATTTTAATTTTAAAAAATTAAATTATTTAATTAAATTGTTGTTGAAACTGTATGAGAATCAACTTTAATTTGTGGTTGTTCTTGTCTATAGTAACTATTTTATATATATTTGTGAATATGTTTGTGTTTCTCTAAATTTTTGGGTAGAGTTTTAGCCTATTATAGGTATGTAAAAGCCTATTATTAGCAGCGACAGGAGTAGTAGCCACAACAAGAACTGTAGTGATGGTAGTGGGTGAAGCGGCGACAGAAGCGGTAGTGGTGACAGTGGCAGTGGCGGGTAGCGTCAGTAGTAGGAAGAGAGATAGCTAGTGGCAGCAGTGGCGGTGATACCAGTGGTAGTCGTAGCAACTGAGGCAGTAGTGGCAGCAGCTGTAGCGGAGGCAGCAGTGGCCATAGTGGCAGCATCAGTGGCAGTGGAGGCATCAGCAGCTGTAGCAGCTACAATGGCTATAGTGGCAGCAGTGGCAGCAGCAACAGTGGTGGTAGCGGCGGTAGCACCAGCAATAGTGGAAACATCGATAGTCGCCACAATGGTAGTGGCAGCAGTGACAGGAGTAGCATTGACAACGAGAGCAGTAGACGGCAACAAATGTGGTATATACATATGTATATAGTCAGTATATACGTACAATTAATTCTATAGTATTTTATATACATATATACTAAGTATATATGTACTCGGTATATTTGTATGCATAATACTGTAATTTATATGTACAATACTGTAGTAATATATGTATGAGTGAAATGCTAGTATATATGTACATTTTTACTATAGTAATATATATTTATCAAAACATAGTTTTTTTTAATTTATTTTGACTTGTTTAGTGGTTTAAATTTGTTACAAATGTGGTATCATTTTCTTTCCCATACGAAGCTAGTATAAGTGAAGAAATTTTTCAACAGATATAAAGCACTATTACTCGGATAGTTTTTTCACAGCATAAAGTTGGTGATTGGAGGAGCAGAGCGAGAGAAAGCATTCATCAATGCATTGATAGATTATACTTTATGCATAGTCGGTAGATACATTGATTAATAAGAGTAATATAATTTTTATAATTTTTTAGTTTTAGTTATTTAAAATATTGTATTAGAATAAGTTATTAAATGAATTTTTTTTGTTTAATTTAAAATTTTCATTTATAGTTATTAAATTTAATATAAAAATATTAAATTATTTAATTAAATTTTAATTGAAGCTGTATGACAATCAGCTTTAATTTGTGTTTTTTCATGTCTATAATAACTATTTTTATATATCTGGGAATATGTTTGTGTATCTTTGAATTATCTGGGTAACGTTTTAGCCTATTATAGGTATGTAAAAACCTATTATCAATAGCAGTAGTAGGTCAATAGCAGCAGTAGCGGCGGATAGTAGTGGCAGCGACGCAGTAGTGGGGTAGCTACTACTGTCAGCAGTGGCGTGGCTAGTGGTGGAAGTGGCAGTGGCAGGAGCAGCGACATCAGAAGCAGTGGCTAGCAGGTGGCAAAACAATAGCAGGGGCTGCACCGGAAGTAGTGATGGTAGTAGTGGTATCAGTGGCTACACCGGAAGTACCGGCAACCAAGAAGCAGAGGCGGTAGCGATAGTAGTGGCAATGGTGGTAGCAACGATGATAATGGCAACAATGATAGCTATGGCAACTTTGGCATGCAGCAGTATCACAGGCATCATGGGCCATGGCAGCCACTGTTGTGGCTAGCAGTGGTAGTGGTAGCGGTGGCGGCATCGGACGGCATCGACATCAAGGTGACAGTAGTAGTGGTATGGCAATGACAGCGATAGTGGGAAGCAGCAGCAACATCACCAAATGTGATATATACGTATGAATAATGTTAGTATATACGTACATATAATACTGTAGTATTTTATGTACATATATACTGAGTATATTTGTACTCAATTTATATGTATACATAATACTATAGTTTTTATGTACATATACCACAGAATATATGTCCGAGTGAAATGCTAGTCTATATTACATATATACTCAATTATTATATATTTATCAAAACATAACTTTTTTTATTTTAATTTGATTGAGTGGTTTAAATTTCTTACAGATATGATACTGCATTGTTCCTCATACAAAGCTTATATAAGTGATCAGATTTTTCACTAGATATTATGTGTCGTGACTCGGACAGCTTTGTCGCAGTAGAAAAATGATGATTGGAGGAGAAGAGTCAGAGAAAGCAACATCAATGAATGGATATATTATACTTTATGCACTGTTGGTAGATACATTGATGAATAAGATGTAATAAAATTTTGTATTTTTTTGTTTCAATTATGTAAAATATTGAATTTAGAATAAGTTATTAAATGATCTAGTATTTTTTGTTTATTATAAATTATTTATAGTTTCATTTTTTATTCAATTTGATATAAAAACATAAAATTATTTAATTAAAAATTTTAAATAAAATTAAATTCTGAAAATAGTTTTTGAAATTAAAATAGCTAGGGAAACTAATCCATTGCTAAATTAGCAAGGGAAAAATTCCATGCTAATTTAGCTAGGGAATTTTCCCTAGCTAATTTAGCCTAGGGAAATCTTAAATTTAGCAACGGATTTTTCTGTCGCTAAATTTATTTAGCTAGGGACTATTGTCATCACTAAAATTTAGCAACTAAATTTTAGCTGGGAATCTTCCATCGTATTAGTTTAACGACAAAAAATCTCATTTAGCTTGCTAATTTAGCTAGGAAATTTGTCTTTTTTAGCAAGATATTTTTTCCGTCATATCTTTTAGCTAGGGACACTTTCTCTTACTAAACTTAATCAAGGAGCACTTTAGATAGGGAACTGATCCATTGTTAATCCGTCACTATATCTTGTTTAGCAACGAAAATGCTCATTTAGCTAGGTAATTGTCCCTAGCTATATGTGATTTTTCTTGTAGTGTAAAAATGCTAGGGCAAGGCATTCAAGCACTTAAACAATTTTCTTATCTTTACGAAGAGAATAATTTCAAGTGTTTCAAGACAATACCAGTTTCAAAAAATGTAGTAATTATGCTTGTTAAATGCTTAAATCTTCATTATAGTTTGGCAGACATTATGAATATTACTAGAAATTAGTTGTCTTCTTCTCGGATTCATGGCTTCATGGTTTTGGTTGCATTTTTTTGTTCGTCTACATGGCTAATCGAAGCTTCATATCATGAACGAGTTAGAAGCATAATAATAGACTCATGCATCCATGTCATTGATAATGGCAAAGTAATAGTTAATAGAAAAGTAAGCGCATGTGAGTACTGATTTATCTCTCTCCAAACTCTTTGAGTGTTTTTTCCTATTTCCTAATTCTCATCCTCATCTTCTATTTATATGTATTCTTTAGTTTCACGCTATACAGTACTTTAAATCACAATGATCAGCTTAAGGTATGTATCATTTTTATGCTATACAGTCTTCTTCATCCTTATAACTAAAACTACATCATTCTATGTAGTTGGGAGCTAATAGTTCAGAAGATGCATCTAGATAGATTCATTCTCTGCTGAGTGTTGTATTAAAGGAGTGCCCAAATCTAGCAAAGGATTTTGCGCCCATTTCTTACCGGAAATGGCTCCCCTTAAGGTATCTTACTAACAATATTTCTCTATATTGTACTCTTCTTTGACGCGTAGAGTTTCTTCTTCGTCATTGCCCTGTGCTTTATCCTCCTAGATTACGCATTTCAAAGAGGATTAGCAATAAAAGATATAGAATGTTTCATGAGATTTCATGCAGATGCAATGACATCTAATGTGATTGCATCCTCTCCTTAGAAAAAATTTGGTTGTCGGAAAGGTAATATCTATCCTTTTTCCAACTCCTTATCATGTTTTAAATGTGGTTGTGAGTTTAATTTATGCTTAGTATTAGTACCAAACATCACAGGGTTGCAACTTTACAAGGAAGCAAAGGTTTGATGCAGTCATGGTGGAATCACTTTAAGTTCCGAGAACTATGGTTTGTAGCTTGTTTGCTTCATCTTTCAAAGTGAGAAAATTTTTTTTAGTGTTAGGATGATCATCTTGCTATAATATTTATTGGTGTTGTTGATGGGACTTGTGAAGTCATTTTATAAACTCTCATGTCTTTGTTTACTTTGAGATATGAGTAAGGTTATACTATATAATTTCTCATCTTCCTAAAATTTTCTTAACTTCTTGATAGAAAATTGATCTATATTCTTCCAGTAGATGGGACTTCTATTTCTACCTAGGCAGCGTGGTGGAGGAGCTTGATGGGCATATTGATTTTATTCACAAGCAGTTTTACAATGAATGGCTTCCCTGGAGTTAAAAAAAGCAAGCTATATCTCTACCAACAGAATCTTGCTTTATAGAATCACCATAAAATTTATAGAGTTATTTACTTAATATATTTACACTCATAAGTTATAATGATGAAAAATAATAATATTTTTTTATTTATTAATTCAAGTTATTTACCAACCATTCACTAAATATGTTAATTATCCATTTGGTTAAATATTACTTCTTTGCTAAGTGGGCTTTTAGTTTTCATTTAATTTGTTATTTTAGCTATAACTCAAGCCATAAAATACTGTGTGTATATGTTTATGGGTTTTCTTAATCTCAAGTTTAATTGTATAATGTGTGATTTGCATTAGTTAATTAACTAGACCCTCCACTTGTAGGGGTATGAAACCAAGAGATCAATTGATGCAGTGATATTTTCGAAGAGAAGAAGATGGAACTTATGGTATAGTAATGTATAAATGAAATTTGATTTTTATAAAATTTTTAAAATTTATTTTGTGAATTTGATATCTCTATTTGGTTATCTTGCCAGTTATTCTATATCATTCGGTGATTCACAAGAAATGTACTCCACAAAAAGGGCTACATTAGAGCATGCCTTAAAAGTAATGTAGGCTACCCTTTTGTAAACTTAGCTCTAAATGTTGTTTGTTTAGAGCAATCTCAACCTAAAGTTTTACGTTCACCTTTAATTAACAAAAAAAATGCTAATGAACTATGATATAAAGATGATTGACTCTACATTGGGTGTTAACTTAAACTAACATTTACGAATATTTGGGTTGTAGGATTAGAAGGATGAAGGATTGCATACTAATAATTCTCTTTTACAAATGTCTTGTGTAATTATATAAATACTAATAATGGTTTTCATAATAACTTTGAAGTTAAATTTGTTTATGAAATAATAATAAATTAAGATGATTGATCACTCGAGAATTTTTTGTATTACATAGTCTCTCAAACACAGTCTCTTCAAAGTTATCAGGTAAAATTGTTGAGATATTTATCTCTCTTTGTATATCTTGTTAAAGCGAGAGCCTTGTGTACTTGGGGTATGAATGTGACCTCCATATCTATCTTATCTTATCATAATATGTGGAAGCATTTAAAATATGAAGGCGAGATAAGAAAACAAATTGTACAAGTATCTTATTTTGACAATCTTACCTCAAAAGATTGAAGAGATCAATCATAATAAATTTTGAATTCGAGAATTACTATCTTAGAATTTGGACAGATTTTTGGTATCACATAAAGATGTGATATCTTATTAGATAGTAAAATATATTTATTTTAACATTTGAATAAGTCATAAATTGAAGACCAAATGGAAGAACATATCCATCCATTATTTGAATCCCACAAGAATTTCAAAATTAGATTTGAAAATATATCAATTATCATTGGTAGTTACTTATAAATTACTATAAACTATTAGGAAATCTCTCATTTATAGAGATTGTCTGATAAATGTGTAAAATAAGTGTTTTAAATCACTATATCTAAGTATATTGCATGGTAATTCATAATATTTGTAAATCCAAAATGAGATTATTATTCCTACTTTGTTATAATATCATCAAATCATATCCCCCTCCAATTCTATCCAATCAAACACAACCTAAAGAGTAACTAGGCATGAAGAAGCATTATAAGAGCTTGTACAAGCTACCACTTTTCAAATCATGCTTTTCCTGTTGTGATAGATTCTATTAATGTATTAGAATGTATCAAACTTAAATGACATGGGACTCATTGAAATTTTAATTTAAAGATTTTGGGAGCTATATCTCCTTCCATCATCATCATGCTCCGTAACTATTTGTATGCTTGAAAGGGTTGCAAGTAGCAAAAATGGCTCATTTCTATGCACTCACACATTACTTTTTTGACTAAATACTACAATCTTCAACATTGTGAAAGTTGTTTCGGGCAAAGTTAGGGAACAATCATTCTAAATTTGCATCTGGAAATATGCAAAGACATGTCTTCTTGCCTGAAACTGAAATTAATACTATGAAAGTTGAAGAACCAGGAAGTGGTGATGATGGTGAGGCATAAAATTCAACTCTTGGATTCACCAACTTAGTCTCTCTTAATGATGCCTCTGATGAGTTCTTTGATGTTACTGATGCCATTGAGTTCTTTGATTTGACCATCTGATTAATGGATGGTCTTATGAAGCGAACTTTGATCTTCATGCTCTTGTACCCCAAAAATAAATGTTTTACAACTTTCAAAAAGTTCTTATTAAACACAATCTCATTTTTCTAATTATGAAGTCTTGTTTTGCAGAATATCAAACAATCAAAGTTATCTTCCAAAACTATTGTCAAGAAGCTCCATGATTTTGCTGGTTATATCCATTTTTTTCAACTATTTAATATTTTCCATAATCTTCTATACTTATTGATATATTTATATATATTTGAGATGAGTGATTATAATGTGATTTAACAAGTTTAGAAGTAGTTAATAAATTATATATTTATTTTGCACACAAACATAACACACTACATGCATATAAGTGCCCACTACCATTCCACACAGGCATCCACTGTGCACCCTATCACATGGCACATGCCAAATTGCCACCTGAATTTGTGTCACACTACATACACATTGAGACTTGCTGCACACATGCATGTGGTACATTCCAGACTACCACCGACATATGGTTGACTTCCATGTGGTGCATGCCAGACTGCCACATGATGTGTCACCCTATCATTTCACACTAAACTAACATATGATGTGTCACCCTATTATTACATGCCATACTACCACATGAGGTGGTCACCCTATTATTGCATGCCAGACTACCACATGATGTGTCACCCTAATATTGCATACCATACATCCACCTGATGTGTCACACTATTATTGCACACTCAATCCACTTCCTTTGATTTCATGTTAAAAAGTAAACTCATAAAAAACTAATAATCATAAATGTGTAATGAGAAAATTTTAAAAATATAAACCCTAACAGTATGAAAGACAATATTCACTAAACTAGCATTTTTTCTAGTTTTGCTTTTTTTGAAGTTTTGAATCATATATCTTAAAATTCATTGCTTTTTTAAGGCTTTTTATTGAGATCCGTTAAACATATATAGCAATTAGCTACGTATGTTCTTTGTTTCTTGATTATTTGTGCGTAGTTTTCCTATAGATGGACATCATTGGGCTGAATTGTGATGCGATGTGAATTACACTTTTACGGAGGAAAGGAAATTTGGAATATTTAGCAAGCTAGATGTTTGTACATTTGCTCTTAGTATTTATGATGAGGGAAATACTCTGAGATTCATAACTGATTCCTCTGCTCATGGTACACATGTTGCTACTATTGCTACTACATTCACCCACATATATCACACTTGTTTGATGTTGTTAGTTTATTCCTTCATGGTGATTTTAAATTTTCATCTTTCTCTTCAATATAAGGAGTCATTGCTCAATGGAGTTGTACCTGGGGCACAAATAGTATCATGCAAGATTGGAGACTCATGCTTGAGGTCAATGAAAATAGGGACCAGCTTGACACGGGCCCTAATAGCTGTAGTGGAGGTTGGCTAACTTTTATTAGTCATTCGTATTTACTCTAGATAATGATATTCACATGGTTAAAATGCTTGCTTTTATGTAGCATAAATGTGATCTCATCAATATGAGATTTGGCGAGCCCACTTTACTTCTAGATTATGGTTGTTTTGTTGATCGTGTTAATGAAGTATGAGCTATAGCTATTAACAATTGAAGCAGGATGCCAGTTGAGTAGAGGGCCAATAGCTGATGGTGGTGTTGGGATCAGAGTAAGTCCTCCTGGTTGTGCCGTGACTCCAGTGCCCACATGGACTCTCAAAAAGTGCATGCTGATGAATGCGACATCAATGACCTCCCCATCTACTTTTGGAGGAATTGCATAGTTCATTAGTGCAATGAAGCTATGTGCTTTTTAATTATATATTTTTTTATTTTGGTGTGTTATTTGTGTAGAAATTGATGCTGTTCTCTGCACAACATTGTGTAGACAGTATGAATTCTTGTTGGTCCATATGTTGTAATGAAGGCTTTAAAGAATAAATCAATTCCTATTTCTGAGTTGCCTAATGATAAACTATCTACAGGCCATGGTCTCATTGAAGTTAATAAGTTATATTTTGATTCATATGCCTTTGTTCTTTGAAATCTCATTCTGACCAGAGCTACCTTTGTTGCTTTGATCGAAATTTCATTCCACTTTGCCTCTTCTATTATCCACCTGTTGCATCTCCTTTTTTCACCCTGTACTATTCTTTCTCTTGTGTGCTTTCTAAGCCCAAGAACCAGTGGCACTTTTGGCTTAGTTTTAATTTTTTTTATTCCATCTGCATTATTCGTGCCTTGTAGGTTCAACCAAGGTCCCATCTTCATTCAAGTAATCAAAGATATTGTCATGATCTTTTGGGAACAAGAATATTGTGATGGGATATAAGTGGGTTGATATATATCTTGGGCTTGCATGATCTTTACCTCCCATGCTCCTGCTGCCACACAATCCTTTTGAAGAAAGAACATTAATGTTGTTGCTGCCAACAAAATTTTGTGCCATACCCATGATGGTACTGTACAGGCTCTGTTCACCATTGTGATCAATAGCGATCTTCATCACCATACCTCCCAGCTAGACTAGTTTTTCTTATTTGATTATATTATTCTTGAAACAGACAAAAAGGATCTTTCTTAGGACTGACTTTAGGCCATCGACCATGGAGGGGATGGATCTTTAAAGATCAGGCATGAAAAATAGAAACAGCTCCTTGTTGATGAAGTCTCTGTATCTTATAAACTACCCCTTATGATCAAGGTATTTTCCCCGGCTCAAAGTGTTGAAACCATGTTTTCTTTGCTGAAGGCAAGCTCTATCACATCCTTATCATGTTCATCTATCCATACAAAAGCCTTCTTGTGTCTCTGTAGCTGCTTGAAATACTCCCCCCCACTATCTATGCTTGTTCCTAGCTTGTAGTACTTTATCATCCAACCCTTTGTATTACCTCCCAAGATTTCTATCCATGACTTGTACTTAGGCATGGTTTAGAAAGGTACAACTCTTCCACTTATATGCATTGCCTTCATGATTAGGGTGATAAACTCAAATAACAATCATTAAACTAAGTAAAGATGACCATAAACAATGAATTAGGTCGCTCGTAAAACCTTTAATGTGCGAGCCATCATGATACTGATCTGCCATTATCATGAGATGACCTTATCTCAATGCTTTGACACTATCATATTGCTTATGCTATTGCAACCCAAGAATCTATTTGATGTTTTCAATTTCTCTATATCTCAACTTAGACATCGATCGGACATCCTTCGCATCAGCGTCAATCACTTATTTGGAAGGAATTGAGGATAGAAACAAAGAATCCACCCATGTTGCAGGTGAATTCAAAAGTTATACATAGTTGATGGAATCAGTAATGGTAAACATTGTCGGATTGGAAGCCAAAATATTTCATGAGCTCTATATTTTATGTACATTGGATTTTTTTTATGTGTTTTCTGATCCTTATTGTTCAAAACCAAAATGCATCATGAGTTTTAAATATGATGTTCGATTATAGTATCATGGAAGTTCAATAAACTAAAAGATTTTCATCTTATTAATGATGATTTATTCATCCAGATTATGTATGGGTCAATTTTGAAGCTGATGCATTAAAAAAATTAAATATAGGCTTCATTCTCAAGATGTTCTATATGGCTACAGTAGTGGACAACAATCTATTACTAGATTCTTTCTATATGATGATTCCAACAACAACTGGGTAATTATTTTATTTCTTCCATGTTGTTAAAATGTTCTATTGGCTATTCAATATTTGTTTTATGGATGAAATTTTGCAGAATGATGAGTAAATGCTATATATGTACTGAAAATTCCATAATTCTCTCAATTAGTATACCTTATGCATATTGGTAAATGCTATATAAGAGATGATCATGTCTATAATTTTTGCTTAATTAATAAGTTGTTATCCTTTTTATCGTTTAAGTTTGAATAGATCTATAAGTAGAAAAGGAATGAAGTGAATGATGAGTTGAAAGAAAATGAAGAATGCAATGCAATATCAGATAACTTATATGGAGTCACAGTTAGTAGCCTTGATGAGATTAATAACACATTGAATTCTAGTAGAGTACCCATGAAGGAGAGCCTTGCACAAATGCACAAACTAATGATGAAGATGATGATTTAGTTTTAAATGATTATACACCGATGTTATGTTTTTTGTGTAACCATGTAACTTTTGTATCATAATTATTTTTGATCTATTTTTTGGATTTGTTAATTATAAAAAATGATTTATAGTATATATTTTATTAACTTTTATATAAAATTTAAAAATACGTAATCAATTTTTTGTAAAAACAAAATTGTGAAAAAAGCATAGGAATGAAAATAGATATTGACTTTTCCCTCACTATTTAGTTAGATGATTTTCTGTATAATTCAGTTGAAAATTATTATTAATATTCTTATAATGATTAAAATTAGCAAGAAAGAAATATAATTAGCTAGAAATTTTAATCGTTAAAAATTTTGCTAGAGAATTTTTTTTTTCTCATTAATATTTGTGACGATGACTTTAGTTTGAGATAATTTCTATTGTTAGTCCATCGCTATTTTATTTTAAAGACAGAAAATCCCATATAGCTTGGAAAATTTACTGAGCTATTTGAGCTTTTTAATTAGTGTGTGAGAATCAATCTATCAATCGATCGATCTATCTGTCTATCTATTTATCTATTTGTCAATCTATATGTCTTTTTATCAATTCGACTATCTGTCTTGTCTATCAATCTATCTCTATATCTATCTATATATCTTTTTTCTGACTATCAATCTATATATCTGTTAATCTATCTTTCTATTTATCTTTCTATCTATATATCTATCTATCAATTTATCTATTTGTCTATCTATGTGTCTATCTATCTATCTAGCTATCTATCTATCTAGCTATCTATTTATCTATTTGGCTATCTATCTATCTATATGTCTGTCTAATTGTTTATCTGTCTATTAATGTATCTGTCTATATATATGTATATTTGTATGTCTATATGTATGTTTATATATATATATATATATATATATATATATATATATATCTATCTATATTTTTATCTATATATCTATTGGTCTATCTGTCTAATTTTGTGTCTGTCTATCTGTCTATTTATTTATTAGTCTATATGTCTGTCTATCTATGTATATATCTATATCTATTTACTAATCGATCTATGTCTATATGTTTGTCTATCTGTAGGTCTATCTCTATGTCTATCTATCTATCTATCTCTATGTCTATCTATTTATCTTCAGTCTATTTACCTATTTATTTATTAGTTTATTTAATATCTAATTATTTGTATATATATATATATATCTTTCTATCTATCTATCTTTGTGTATATCTATATGTCTATCAATCTATCTATCATTTTATCTATATATCAATCTATTTGTCTATCTATTTTTCTATATATATTTCTATCTTTCTATCTATTTACCTATCTATGTATCTATTTATTTATTAGTCTATTTATATGTCTATCTATCTGGGTATCTATCTATCTATCTACCCTAATTTTTTGTTGATATTTTTGTTTATCTATCTATGTGTCTTTCAATGTGTCTAATCTATCTATGAATCTATCTAACTATCAATCAATCTATCTGTATATCAATCTGCCTATCTATATTTTATCTATCAATCTATTATTCTAGCTATCTTTCTATCTATCTACTATCTATCTGTTTGTCTATATGTTTATCTAGATGTCTATCTATCTGTCTATTTATATGTTTGTCTATTAATCTATCTAACAGTTTGTCTATCTTTATATATATATAATTATCTATCTGTCTATCTGTCTGTCTGTCTATCTATCTGTCTATCCATCTGTATATCTATCTATATATCTATCTATGTATTTATGTGTCTATATGTGTGTCTATATGTATGTCTGGCTATCTGTCTGTTTAGTTATCTATTTAACTAGCAATCTATCTAGCTGTCTGAATATTTGTGTGTCTATTTTTCATTTATCTGTCTGTTTATTTATTTAGCAATCTGTATGACTATCTAAGTGTATATCTATCTTTCTATCTATCTGTCTATCTATGTATCTATATATCTGTTTTTCTATCTTACTATCTATTTGTTAATCAATCTATTTGTGTCTCAATCAATCTATTTGTCTATCTATCTATCTATTTGTTTATCTATCTATCTATATATCTTTCTATCTATTTATCAATCATCAATCAATTTATCTATCTATCTATAAATCTATTTATCAATTTATCTATCAA
>JAREIK010001421.1:0-224786 GCA_029783825.1 Sapria himalayana
TTCAAAATCTGATCAAGTTTTAGTTCTCCTTTGTAAGCAACCTCGCTTTCCCAAATAGAGCAATTGTGCTGTAATATTCCTCTCCCACAAAAAATAATTCTTATTATGTTTTTTTCATTCATGTCTTGTTCAACTATCAACGTAGTGTTTGAGAATGCCTATAGTGAACAGGGAGCCAGGATGGTAGCCATGGATAGTTTTAGCAAAAATGCCAGGGAATTACTCGGCTGCCTCGCTCTCATTTATACAGGTCTCTCTCTTTCTCTCACTCACTCACTCTCTCGGTTCATTTCTTCCGAACCAGTATCGACCAACTAGGTTTTTGGCCACAGGACTCATCAAGCTTCAATCACAACAGAACTGATTGAGATTATCTCTGGAGCTTTGCACTAAATCATTAAATGCTTCTTTACAAACAAATGGCTTTTTACAGTGTTTCCTTGATCAAAATTATATCAAAATTATATCAAAAAAATAAATATAATTTTTGGAGCACTGCATTGCGGGACCGAAGTGGGAATCGAGAATCAAGCAGGTGAGTTCTTGCAAGTTTCTTGCGCGCTTCACATTCGTTAATGTATTATATTCTCTACAAAATTGGATGCAAACAGCACATGCATTACATTTACTTTCATTTTATAGTAGGCACAAAAACTCACACAATAGAAGTTGGCTTGCCAGAGCAGCAGCAACAAACCTCCAGCAAGTTGCTGCCACAAAGAAGCTCAACCAGGCATACTACAACAACTCAACTTTGAGAGAGTGAAGTATAGAAAAATCAACCTTTACAAAGCAATCAGTCGTATTCTAGAAGACTTCTATGCTTACTCCCAAACAAAAACAATCTTTTCTCAACCTAATAGTCCATCTTTAATGCATATTTCAGATGCACAAACACCATCTCCAAGAAAGAAAATACTGGATGATTGGAGTGGGTGTTGTTATTTAAAGGTGCAATTGAAATACATACTGCAACCATGAATAACCAAAATTTTGAAAAAAAAATATTTTAGAATTGACTATTACTAATTGTAGCAATTGTTCGAGGACTAAAGACAATAGATATAATTCTAAGATGAGTCTATTTTAGTTGTTTGCTCTATTTGTGTACAAAGCTGGCTTAACGTAGATGTCTGGTTCAATATGGAAATGGCTTCTGCACAAACAGGATTATCTAGATCTAAAACTATCCTAAGGCCAGAGCAGATAATTGGAGGTTCTATTCTTCCACACATTAAATAACTTGAGAAGTGTATGTATATGTTCATTGATTCAATCTTAAGCTTCAGTGTTATCTTTTTTTTCGTGTATTAAAAAACTATTGAGAGCAATTGATGTGCACCTTGCTGATGTGAAACAAGATCGGTTGTTTGATTGTGAAAATGCATCATCTGCTAGTTTCAACTTGAAAATTAAATCAGAGCTACGGCTTTTCTCTGATCAAGTTGGTGCTCCTCGATTGCAATAAGCTTCCTTGGCAATGAACTAAAATATCATGTCAGTCCTTCCTTTTCTTATGACTTATGGGGGAAAATGTTATTAATATGTCATTTTATATTGCATGTAATTTTCTTTAATCGAAATTGGGTCAATCATCCATTTGTAGCACGAAAACTAGAAAATGGCTTCATAGCCTTCTGAATATTTTTACTATTACAGGGAAAATATTCCGGTAGTGGCAGTTAGTGGCAGCATCGGCAGCGAAGGTAGCGGCGGTAGCCCTACAGCGGCCAGTGGCGGCATCGGGTTCAGCGGCGGCAGTAGAAGCAGTGGCGGCAGTAGCAGTAGCTATTGGCAGTGGCGGCAGCGGCAACAGTGGTAAGTGTGGCAAGTGCCGGTGGGAGTAGCAGGAGGAGCAACATATGTGGTATATACATATGTATATATTTAGTATATACGTACTTATATTTCCACAGTATTTATGTACATATATACTGAGTATATATGTTACTCGGAATATATGTATGTATAATACAATAATTTAAATGTACAAATACTATAGTAATATACGTACGAGTGAAATGCTAGTATATTGTACATATTTACTGCAGTAATATATATTTATCAAAACATTGTTTTTTTTAATTTATTTAGATTTTGATTTAGTGGTTTCAATTTCTTACAGATGTGGTACCACATTGTTTCCCATATGAAGCTTGTATAAGCTAAGGGATTTTTCAACATACATGAAGCACTATTACTTGGATTGCTTTTTCACAGTGGAAAGTTGGTGATCAGAGGAGCAGATGGATAGAAAACAATATCAATGCATTGATAGATTATACTTTATGCACAATCAGCAGATATTGATTAATAAGATGTAATATAATTTTGTTATTTTTTTTGTTTATTTATTTAAAATATTGTATTAGAATAAGTTATTATATGAATCTTTTGTTGAATTTAAAATTTTCATTTATAGTATATATGTACATATTTACTGCAGTAATATATATTTATCAAAACATTGTTTTTTTTTAATTTATTTAGATTTGATTAGTGGTTTCAATTTCTTACAGATGTGGTACCACATTATTTCCCATATGAAGCTTATATAAGCTAAGGGATTTTCAAACATACATGAAGCACCATACTTGGATAGCTTTTTTCACAGTGGAAAGTTAGTGATCAGAGGAGCAGAGGGATAGAAAACAATATCAATGCATTTATAGATTATACTTATGCACAATCAGCAAATATTTGATTAATAAGATGTAATATAATTTTTGTTATTTTTTTGTTTATTTATTTAAAATATTGTATTAGAATAAGTTATTATATGAATCATTTGTTGAATTTAAAATTTTCATTTATAGTTTCGGTTTTATTAAATTTAATATACTAATATTATATTATTTAATTAAAATTTAGTTTAAGTTGTATGACAATCAACTTTATTTGTTTTTGTGATGTCTATAAAAACATTTTTATATATTTGTGAAAATATTTTTGTGTCTCCAATTTTTTTGGGTGGAGTTTAGCCTATTATAGGCATGTAAAAACCTATTATCAGCAGCAGTAGCAGCAACGACAGCAGAAGCGGCAGCGGCGGCAGGTGGCAGCGGCGGCATCGGTCGTGGCGGCAGCAGCGAGGCCTGCAGCAGGTAGCAGCAGCATTTGCGGGAGCAGCACCGGCGAGAGTGGCAGCATCGGAGGCAATGACAGAGGCCGCGGCTACAATTGCACTAGAAGCAGCGGCGGTAGCCGCGGATGCACCAGAAGCAACGGCAGCACCGGAAGCAACGATAGTAGTGGCATATGCGGTAGTGGTAGTAGTGGCAACTGTGGTAGCAGGGCGGCATTGATAGCAGCAGCAGCTACGGCAAGCAGCGGCATCACCGAAGAGGGAGCAGTGGTGGTAGACCCAGCAGTAGACAATGGTGGAAGACCCAGCAGCAGACAATGGTGGAAGACCCAGCAGCAGACAATGGTGGCAGTGACCTGCGGCGATAGCTGTGGCAGCAGCGGTGGCAACATCGGCAGCAGTGGTGGTAGTAGAGGTAGTGGCGGTAGCGACAACATCAATAGTGGTATTGAAACGACAGCATCAACGACAGCAACAACAGGAGTGGCAATGGGAGCAACAAACACAACAACACCAAATAAGATATATTGTAGAATAAAGTCAGTATATACTTACATATATGACTACAATATTTTATGTACATATATACTGAGTAAATTTGTACTGAGTTTATATGTACACATACTACTGCTATTTTTATGTACATATGCTATAGTAATATATGTACGAGTGAAATGCTTGTATATATTTAGATGTATACTACAAGATTATATATGTATCAAAATAATTTTTTTTTAAATTGACAAAGTGGTTTAAAATTGTTTGTAGATATGATATCACATTGTTCCTCATACAAAACTTTTATAAGTGATGGAATTTTTAACTTGATATTACATGCCGTGATCATAGAACTTTGTCGTAGTGAAATATGATGATCTGAGGAGCAGAGGGAGAGAAAGCAACATCAATGAATGGATATATTATACTTTATGCACTGTCGGAAGATACATTAATGAATAAGACAAAATTAAATTTGTTATTTTTTATTTCAATATGTAAAATATAGAAAGAATAAGATATTAAATGATTTTATTTTTTTGTTTATTATAATTATTTATTGTTTCAATTTTATTCAATTTGATATAAAAATATTATATTATTTAAATTAAAAAATTTTAAAATAAATTAAATTCTGAAATATTTTTGCAATTAAAATAGCTAGGAAAAATACCATGCTAAATTAAGATAGGGAAATATTAAAATTAGCGACGGATTTTCCGTCGCTAAATTTATTTAGCTAGGGACTATATCAGTCGCTAAATTTATAGATCAGCACTTTAGCTAGGGAATAATCAGTTATTATTTTTGTTTAGCGATTGAAATTATCATTTACTTTGCAAATTTAGCTAGGGAATTTATCATTTTTAGCAAGAGATTTTTCCGTCACTAAATTTTTAGCTATGAACAATTTCCATCGCTAAATTTAGCAAGAAGCACTTTAGATAGGGAACCAATCCATCAGTAATCCATTGCTATATCCTATTTAGAGACGGAAAATATCCATTAGCTATATCTTATTCTAGGGAATGAAAATTTTAAAAAAGAAGAAAAAAGAATAAGATGAATAAAAAGAATAAGAAGAATAAGATGAAAAAGAAGAATGAGAAGAATAAGAATAATAAGAATAATAAAAATAATAAGAAGAATAAGAATAATAAGAAAAATAAGAAGAATAAAAAAATAAGAAGAATAAGAAGAATAAAAAGAATAAGGAGAATAAAAAGAATAATAAGAATAAGAAGAATAAGAAGAATAGAAGAAAATAATAAGAATAATAAGAATAATAAGAATAAGAATAATATAAAAATAAAAAGAATAAGAAGAATAAGAATAATAAGAATAATAAGAAATATTAGAATAATAAGAAGAAAAAAAATAAGTAGAATAAGAATAAAAGAAAAAATAAGAATAATAAGAAGAATAAGAAGAATAAGAATAATTATAATAATAAGCAGGATAAGAAGAATGAGAAGAATAGAAGAATTATAATAATAAGCAGGATAAGAACAATTAGAAAATTAGAAGAATTAAAAGAATAAAAAGAAAAATTATAAGTATAATAAGAATATTAACTATAATAAGATTAAAAAGAATAAGAAGATTAACAAGAATTTACAGAATAAGAATAATTATAAGTATAATAAGATTAAGAAGAATAATAAGAATAAAAAGAATAATAAGATAAATGAAAATAAAAAGAATAACATCAATAAGAATAAAAAGCAGAATAGGGGTAATCAGAAAAATAAAATAAATAAAAAGAATATGAAAAATAAAAAAAATAAGAAGAATAAAAAAAATAAGAAGAATATGAATAATAATAAGAATAAGTAGAATAGTAAGAATAGGTAGAATAAGAAAAATAAAAAGAATAAATATAATAAGAAGAATAGATGAAAAAAAATAAAATGAATTAGAAGTATAAAAAGAATAAAAAAATTAAGAAGAAAAAAAGAATAAGAAGAAAAAAAAAAAGAAGAATCAGAAGAATCAGAAAAATAAGAACTATAAGAAGAATAAAAGAAAAAGAAGAAAAAGAAAAAAAAGAAGAAAAAGAAGAAGAATAATAATAAGAATAAAAAATAATAAGAATTAGAGAAAAAGTAATAAAGAAGAAAAGAAGAATAAGAAGAATAAGAAGAATAAGAAGAATAAGAAGAATAAGAAGAATAAGAAGAATAAGAAGAATAAGAAGAATAAAAGAAGAATAAGAAAAGAATAAGAAGAATAAGAAAAGAATAAGAGAATAAGCAGAAAAAGAAGAATAAGCAGAATAAGAAGAATTAAAAGATATAGAAGTCTTAGAAGAATAAAAAGAATAAAAGGAAGACTTAGAATAATAATAAGAATAAGAAGAATAATAAGTAGATTAAGAAGAAAAGGTTTAATAAGAAAAATAAAATAAATAAGAAGAATAAAAATTTTAAAAAGAATAAGAATAATGAGAAGAATAAGAATAATAAAAAGAATATGAAGAATCATAAAAATACGAAGAAAAAAACAAAAATAATAATAAAAAAAATAAGTAGAATAATAAGAATAAGAAGGGTAAAAAGAATAAGAAGAATAAAAAAAATAAAAATAATAAGAACAATAAGAAGAAAAAGAAGAATTAGAAAAATAAGAAGAATCAGAAGAATAAAAATAATAATAACAATTATAATAATAAGCAGGATAAGAAGAAAAAGAATAATAAGAAGAATAAAAATGAATTATAACAATAGTAGGATAAGTACAATTAGAACAATTAGAAGAATTAGTAGAAAAAAAGAAAAAGAACAAAAAAAGAATAAGAAGAATAAGAAGATTAACTATAATAAGAACAATAAGAAGATTAAAAAGAATAAGAAAAGTAAGAAGAATCATTAGAATAAGAAGAATTATAAGATAATAAGTTTGAGAAGAATAATAAGAATAAAAAAAATAAGAAAATAAAGAGGAATAAAAAGAATAACATGAATAATAATAAAAAGAAGAATAAGAATAATCAGAAAAATAAGATAAATAGAAGAATATGAAGAATAAAAAAAATAAGAAAAATATGAATAATAATATGAATAAGTAGAATAATAAAAATAAGTAGAATAATAAAAATAAGAAAAATAAGAAGAATAAAAAGAATAAAAAGAATAAGAAAAATAAAAATAATAAAAATATAATGAAGAATAAGAAGAATAAGAAGAATAAGAAGAATAAGAAGAATAAGACGAATAAGACGAATAAGACGAATAAGAAGAATAAGAAGAATTAGATAAATTTGAAAAATATGAAGAATAAGAAGAATAATAAGAATAATAAGAATAAGTAGAATAAAAAAAATATTAAGAATAAGAAGAATAAGTAGAATAAAAAGAATAAGAAGAATAAGAAGAATAAAAAGAATATAAAGAATAATAATAATAATAATAATAATAATAAGAATAAATAGAATAACTATAATAAGAAGAATAAGAAGAATTTAAAGAATAAGAAGAATAAGAAGAATAATAAAATTAAGAATAATAAGAAGAATATGAAGAATAAAAAGAATAAGAAGAATAAAAGAATAAAAAAACAAAAAGATTACCAAGAATTAGAATAATTAGAACATTAAGAAAATCACGATAATAAGAAGAATAAAAATAATAAGGATGATAAGAATAAGAATAAAATTAAGAAAAATAAAAACATTAAAAACAATAAGAATAATAATAATAATAATAATAATAATAATAATAATAATAAAAGAATAAAAAAACAAAAAGATTACCAATAATTAGAATAATTAGAACATTAAGAAAATCACAATAATAAGAAGAATAAAAATAATAATGATAATAAGAATAAGAATAAAATTAAGAAAAATAAAAAGATTAAAAACAATAAGAAGAAGAGAATAATAATAATAATAATTCGAAAAATAAGAATATTATTATTCTTCATATTCTTATTTTTCGAATTATTATTATTATTATTATTATTATTATTTCTTCTTCTTATTGTTTTTAATCTTTTTATTTTTCTTATAATAATAATAATAATAATAGGTAGAATAATAATAATAATAATAATAATAATAATAATTCGAAAAATAAGAATATTATTATTCTTCATATTCTTATTTTTCGAATTATTATTATTATTCTTCTTATTATTCTTCTTCTTATTATTATAATAATAGGTAGAATAATAAGAATTAGAAGAATTAGAAAATAAGAAGAAAATAAAGAATAAGAAGAATAAGAAGAATAAGAAGAAAAAGAAGAATAAGATGAATAAGAAGAATAATAGAATAAGAAGAATAAAAAGATTGTGGAGAATAAGGAGAATAAGAAGAATCAGAAAAAAAGAATAATAAGAAAATAATAAAAAAAAGAAGAATTAGAATAATAATAATAATAATAATAAGTAGAATAATAAGAATAACAAAAATAAATAGAAAAAGTAGAATATGATGAATAAGAAGAATAAATAGAATAAGTTGAATAAGAAGAATAAATAGAATAATTAGAATAAGAAGAATAAAAAGAATAAAATAGATAACAAATATGTATAAGAAGAATAAAAACAAAAGAAGAATAAAATAAATAATAAGAAAAAGTATAATAATTTGAATAATACGAATAAAAAGAATCGGAAGAATAATAAGAATAAAAATAATAAGAAGAATAAGAAGAATAAGTAGATTAAGAAGAATAAGAAGAATAAGAAGAATAAAAAAAATAAAAAGAATAATAATATAATAATAATAATAATAAGTAGAATATGAAGAATAAAAAAAAGAAGAATAAGTAGAATAAGAAGAATAAAGAAAATAAAAAGAATATATAGAATAAGAAGAGAAAGAAAAATAAGATGTATAAGATGAATAAGAAGAATAAGGAGAAAAAGAATTATAAAAAATAAAAAATAATTATAAAAATAAGAAGAATTTGAAGAATAAGAAGAATAAGGATGAATAAGAAAAAAAAATAAGAAGAATAATATGAATAAGAAGAATAAAAAGAATTAGAACAATAAATAGAATAAGAATAATCATAAAAATAAAAAGAATAAGAAAAATAAGAACAATTATAAAAATAAATAGAATAAAAATAAAATAATAATAATGTGAATAATAAAAATAATAAGAAAAATTAGAAGAATAAGTTGAATAAGAAAAAAGAAGAAGAATAAGAAGACTATTAAGAATATTTAGAATAATAAGAATAAAAAAAAAGAATAAGAAGAATATGAAGAATAAGAAGTATAATACAAATAAGAAAAATAAGAAGAATAAGAAAAATAAGAAAAATAAGAAGAATAAGAAAAATAAGAAAAATAAGAAGAATAAGAAAAATAAGAAAAATAAGAAGAATAAGAAAAATAAGAAAAATAAGAAGAATAAGAAAAACAATAAAAATAAGAAGAATAATAAAAATAAGAAAAATAAGAAAAATATGAAGAATATGAATAATAATAAGAATAAGAAAAATAAAGAAAATAAAAACAAAAGGGGCATTAAGAAAAATACGAATAATAAAAAGTATAATTAATGTTTTCAATATTCGGTACATGCAGCTTTAAGCTCTAGAGAGAGAAAGTTGAGATTCTAGAGAGATAAAGCTTCGTTTAGGAAGAAAATGGTGATTTCAAGCTGAAAATGAAAGAAATTGATTCTCTTGCCCATAAGAAATCATTTTTCACTTCTAATCAATTAACCATGCCCCTATTAAGCTCTTTGCGAATAAAAATGGCAAACCCACAATCTTTTTCTCTGCTGAATAAATCGCAAGCCTCTCTAAAATTCACAAATTTATAATTATCGGGAATTCTCTCACGGGTGGCTATGAATCAATGAGATAACAGGCATATTCTCTTCTTTAAAGCTGAAAGTTTGGTCAAAGTTGGAAGTATCGATAACAAGCCCATTATGTTGCAACTCTTCATTGAAGAGGACTATCTTGACTATGGCTAAAGGATAATTGGAACATCCATGAATAACTTATGGACCTTCAAATGGTCAGATGATTTTAACACAATGGAAGAAAGCCCTCTTACTCTAGTATGGTTTCTCCTTCCCCAACTGCCCATACATCACTTTCATCAAATGTCCCTTTTCTCCATATCTAAGCTTATTGGTAATCCTTTACTAATGAACGGGGCTACTACTACCCTTTCAAGGCCAAGTGTGGTTAGGGTCTACATTGAAGTAAACTTAAATTCTTCTATCCCGCAAAGGATATGGATTGGGCATAATTAAGAGATGGGTTATTGGCAGCCCATCATATCTGAGAATTTTCTGAGCTATTGTAATCAATGCAAAAAAAAAGGCCACTCAAATGAGGTATGCATGCCTAATTCCAGATAGAAGGAAGGTGAATTCCTTGGTAGAAAACATGAGAAATGGGCGTATAGCCCCATAAATAAGCAATCCAATGAGGAGAGCAGAGTCCAAATTCATATGTAACTTTAAAAAATCTAACAGAATTCTTCCTCCTTCATTGGATTCTCCTTCTCTATTAACACAACTGGAAACTCTTTAATAGAAAAGGATATGAATAATTCTACCCAAGAGGAAAACAACATAGATTCGGAAAGAATTAGGATTATGATTGATAAAATTAATGAGTTGGTTATTAGAACCAGAAAACCAAAAATAAACAAAAATATAGAAGACATAGATGGATGGTTTTCTGGCTCTGAAGCATGTTTTGAAGATTGTGTTAAAACTTGTAATGATATTTTAAAAACCTCCGAATAAAATTATATGCAATCAAAAGATGATATAGGAATTGAAAAAAAAAGAACAAAAATTTTTATTAGAGAGTTGACCTTAGAGGAATTGAAAAGGATAAATTTATTATTGCCCATTTTTGACAAGGTGAGAATGAATAAAGTGTCTTAAAAATCTTTAATACATATCATCTTTTAAAATCTTCTCAGAGCCAAAATATTACAAAAAAAACAAGAAACAAACAAAAACATCTAAATAAAACCCACAAAATAAAGTGTAAAACAAGCGGTCAACTAAAATATTAAAATAATGTTTAGATATTTATTTGGAACATTCAGGGAATAGCCAATTCCCCATCTTAAATAGGCTAAGAAAATTGACAAAAATAAATAAAATCACATTATTAATGCTAGAGTAACCAATGGTAGATAAAAAATTATTGGAATATTATAAAAATAAATTAGGTTTTACGAATCCCTTATCTAATAATAATAGTAAAATATGGGTGATGTCAAAAGATTATTTGAATATCATTAACATTGAAAATCATGAACAATTAATAAACTTTAGTCTAAATAATAATAAACAAGTTATTATATCAGTAGCTTATGCTAGTAATTTTAAAGAAAAAAGAAAAGAATTCTGGAAAATTATGGAGGATATAGCTTTCAAAAACACACACTGTATAATAGGAGGGGATTTTAATACTATTTGAAATGCATCAGAAAAAAAAGAAGGGAAACCAATAAACCTACAAGCTAGTGGCATCTTCAATTATGTAATAGCTAGATTCAATTTACTGGAAGCGAATTTTTTAGGTTCAGCTTTCACATGGACTAATAATCACAAAAAGAAAGGGCTATCTGGTCTAGACTAGATATAGTCCTTTACAATGCTAAATGACTAGATTCCTTTGGGAATATAGGGGTCAAGCATCTGAATAAAACATGTTCAGACCATTCCCCTATTCTTATGTCCCTTCAAAAGATAGATTATAAAAATTCAACTTTTAACTTTCAAAAGATGTGGTGCTCACACAAAGATTTCCAAAATACAGTAGAGATTCTTGGATGCAACCAACAATATGCAATCCAAATCAGATCCTCACTGCTAAACTAAATAGGTTAAAAACATGTTTAATAAACTAGAACAAAATAAATTTGGAGATATTAATACAAATATTATAGAAGCAGAACAAAAAATTGATAATCTAGAACAAGAATATGATAGAAATCATAGTATAAGTAATCTTAGTATGCTTACTAAGGAACAAGGAGAACTAAAACTAATACTTCACATGGAAGGAATCTTATGGAAATATAGACGAAAGTAAAATGGCTAAAAGAGGGTGATCAAAATACAAAATTTTTTCAGCTAGCTTCCAAATTAACGATTCAAAACACAAGATAATGGTATAAAAAATAACGAAGGAATATGGATAGAAAATAAGGCAGAAACCAAAGATAACCTCGAAGGCATATACAAATCACTTCTATGTGATAATAATAGGCTGAAAGGAGATATATTACTACAAAACATAAAGAAAAAAATTAATGAGGAAGATAATAATAAGTTAATGCAATATATGGAAGAAGAAGAAATCAAAAACATAATTCATAGTATGGATAAGGAAAGTGCAGCCGAACCAAACAGCTGGAATTCCATGTTTTTTCAAGCTTGTTGGGATATTATCAAACATGTGATTATTCATGTCATATATTGGTTTTTCTGTGGTGCAGAAATTAATAAAAAGTGGGCACTAACTCATAGACCCATCAGCCTATGGCAAAATTGTTGCAATATAGACTAGGACTTATTCTTCCTAAGATCATTTCTATTGAACAATCATGATTTATGAAGAACAGATTGATCATAGAAAATATATGTCTGGCCAAAGAGCTCGTAAAAGAGCTATCCTCTAAATGTAGAGGGCATAATGTAATTTTCAAATTAGACATTCGAAAGCCTTTGATTGAGTAAATTGGCAGGTTTTATGCTTTACCATGAGAAAAATGAGCTTTACAGAAACATAGATAGATCTAATATTTAGATGTATCTCTAGTACTTGGTTTAAGATTATTATAAATGGGAAAAGGGGAAAGAGTTTAAACCCACTTGAGGGTTAAGACAAGGAGATTCCCTTTCATGCTCTCTTCAACATTTACTTGGAATTATTTATATTGAACTTGAAAACCAAAATAGATAAAGGAGACATTTATACGTTTAAACAATATTGAAACACTTTTCAAATTAGTTGTCAAGCATATGCTGATGATATAACCTTATTCACCAATGGAAACAATAGCTCAATAAAGAATATAATAAAAAAATTTCAAATTATGAAAGATGAAATGGATCTAGTATTAAATAAAAATAAATATCAATTTAAAATATCAAAGAAATCCCCTCCTAGTCCAGTGCATAGGTTAAAAAAAACCACAAGCTTCTCACATATAAAAGAAGCTCTCATTTATTTGGGTTGTCCATTATATGAATGTAGATTTAAATCAGAGCATTTGGATTTCTTACTACCTAAACTTAGACATAAAATTACGAGTTGGAAAACTGAAAAATTAAAATGAGTAGAAGAATTAGACTGATAACACATATTCTTCAAAGCATACTAATGCACAATATAATGGTTTTCCAACCGCCTAAATTTTTCTTAAAAAATAGAGGGGGAAATTGGCTATTTCCTCTGGAAAAAAATGCCAAAATAAATCTTCATTGGATTAAATGGAAAGATCTCTGCAAAAGCATGAGGCATGTCTAGGTTTCACTAGGCTAGAAAAGATAGATGAAGCATGGGTCTGTAAAAGATAGTGGAGAATAAAAAAGAATAATAATTTTTGGGCATCATATAGGAGAGAAAATACCTAACAAATAATGATACTAACAGGATAAAAAAGATTGATAATGAATATCAAATTTATAAACAAACTGTATAGCAAAAAGAAGTGGTAGATAACCACTCTATACATACTAAATATGGTTGGAAATGGAAATTAAATGAAGAAGGCTTATTTTCTTTAAAATCGGCCAAGAATCTGGTTAGAAATATAAACCCTACTCAAGATTTATTTGAATGGTGTTGGAATAACAATAACCCACCTAAATACGTTTATTTTTATGGAAAGCTTATCTAACATCATTCCAATAGATATTTGGTTACAAAAAAAAGGCATAACCCTAGCCTCTAGATGTAGCTACTGCAATACTAGTATAGAAACTCTATATCATCTCTTTCCACAAGGGAGGATAGCTTCAAAGATATAAAAAATATTTGAAAAAGAAATGGGTATAAAGCATAAAATCAAATACACAAATATAGAATTCTTAAATGGATGAGGGGGCCAAATCTTGATTAATTACACAAATGGCTTAAGAACACCATTCCACCACTAATAATATGGTATACTTGGAAAGCCAGAAACAAAAGTAGATTTGAGAATGTTGAAATGAATGCATAAGATATTGTAAGAGATATTTAAAAAAAATTAAAAAGCATTTCAGAAGCTTATCCTTTAAAAAATATAACTTATTCAGAAAATAAAGAATATATAGATAAGTAACACTTAAGGTATCAAAAGCCCAAATAAATAAGCTTTACTAGGTTATGCTAGAACAAACCTTTTAAGGGTTGTAGGGCACTTAATACGGATAGTAGTTTTAAAAGAGACATAGGTGCAACAAAAGGTGGAGGAATTTTAAGAGATTTCGATGGAAAGATGATTTGGACATTTACCAAAAAATTGAAGCTAATTCTCTTATACAATCTGAAATCCGGGGATTTCTATTTGGGTTAAAAATATGCAAAGATATAAAAATAATGAACATCCAAATACAAACTGATTCTTTAATATTAGTAGGTATCATTAAAGGTCAAAAATTGCTTTGGAAATATATAAATGATAAAGATGAAATCATTCAACTAGTACATGAATTAAACTGTAGTATAATGCATATATCTAGAGAAGTGAATCAAGTAGCCGATAAGCTAGCTAAAGAAGTTTGAAAAATAGGATATCAGGACTTCGAGACACATAACATGCCTACAAAATATAGAGGCATACTTATACTAGATGAAAAAGAATATCCTATATATTGGAAAGGTAACACATAAAAATATTTGTGAGTAGCTTTATTGAATTTAAAATATGTAAGCCTTCATAAACTTTTACATAGATTAAAGATGTTATAAATCAGATTGTTTTACTCAATGATTAGACTCTCTACAGAGATAATGAAGATTATCCATTATTACATATAAAGGTTTGAAGACCTTATGCAGGGAAAAACCATTATAAAGATTATCATTTTCTGTAAGAAGAAACTTTTTGCAGGGATATTGATTTTAGTATCCTGGTCTTGAGGGATGTTGAATCAGTTTGATGAAGTTGCATGTTTTGTTGGATGAATCATGGCAAGAAAAGTCACTGCAAACTTATATTTTACATGCTTTTCTCTTTCGATTATCACAGTGATAGATGATGCACAAGGAAAAAGGAGGAAAAAGTTATATATCGTTGCTGGATTTTTATGAAAAAATAGGTACACTTAAAGTGAGGATGGTGAAGAGATGTAGCAGCAAAAACTATGCAGACAGGCTGCTGAAGCAGAAATATTGTAGAAAGCTGTCAGGAAACAAGGTTAAAAAGGAATGGTTTGTTTGAATTTTGTTAGTGGTCCGTGCAGGTACCAAAGAGTAGAAAAACAAACAAAAAGATCAAGTAGACAAAATACTTAAAGATAAGATATAGGTAGAATATCAATCATAATGCATAACCAGATAGATTATATTATCAGATAGAGTATACAACTAGAAAGCATACTCAGACAAATGACATATTCTTAAGATAATAGAAAAAGCAAGCAGGAAGAATGCTTAAAGAGTAGATGCAGGCAGAAAGTTAATAAAGTGCTAACATATAGAAATATAAAGCAGCTTCCTCACAAGGAGATTAGATTTGAATTTTATATTTGACACATTAGAATAAACAAGATACTATCCAACTTTTTTATTTCTTTTATTTGAAGCATAAGGATGTAAAAGGGAAAAGAGTAGTACGCTAGCTTGTATAAAAGGTATTCTTCCACCAAATGAGAAAAAAATTATAAAAATAAAACTAACTTAAAAAAAAGAATAATAAGAATAATAAGAAAATGGAGAATAAGCAGAATAAGAGGAATAAGAGGAATAAGAAGAATAAGAGGAATAAGAAGAATATGAGGAATAAGAAGAATAAAAAGAATAAGAAGAAGAAGAAGAATAAAAGAATAATAAGAAGAATAAAAGAATAATAAGAATAATAAGAAGAATAAGAAAAATAATAAGAATAAATAGAATAAAAGAATAAGTAGAATAATAAAAATAATAAAAATAAGAAGAATATAAAGAATAAGAAGAAGAAAAAAATAAGAAGAATAAGAAGAATAACTATAATAAGAAGAATACGAAGATAAATAAGAATATGGAGAATAATAAGAATAACAAGTATAATAAGAATAATAATATTAAGAAGAATAAAAAGAATAAAAAGAAAAACAAGAATAAGAAGAATAAAAAGAATAAAAAGAATAAAAAGAAAAACAAGAATAAGAACAATAAGAACATTAAAAAGAATATGAAGAATAAGAAAAATAATAAAAATAAGAAGAATAAGAAGAATAAGAAAAATAAGAAGAATAAGAAGAATAAGAAGAATAAGAAGAATAAGAAGAATAAGAAGAATAAGAAGAATAAGAATAATAAAAACAATAAGAATAATAACAAGAAAAAGAAGAATAAGAAGAATAAGATGAATGAGAAGAATAACTATAATAAAAATAATAAGAACATAAAGAAGAATAAAAATAATTATAAGAATAAGAAGAATTATAAGAATAATAAGAAGAATAAGATTAATAAGAATAAAAAAAATAAGAAGAATAAGAAGCATAATATGAATAAGAATGATAAGAAGAATAAGAAGAATAAAAAGAATAAGAAGAATAAGAAGAATAAGAAAAAGAATAAGAAGAATTATTTTGCTTATTCTTATTATTCTTATTTTACTTATTTTGCTTATTCTTATTATACTTTTTATACTAAGAATAAGAAAAAGAAGAATAAGAAGAATAAGAAGAATAAGAAGAATAAGAATAATAAGAATAATAAGAAGAATAGAAGAATAACACGATTAAAGAGAATAGGAAGAATAAAAATAATAATAAGAATAAGAAGTATAAGAAGAATAAGAAGAATAAATTCTATAGAGAGAAAGTGGTATTCGTAGAGAGAGAAATCTCCATTGTTGATGATTGCAAGCTTGAGCTATGGATAAACTCTCTAAACTGTATCATAAAAAAATCATTCTCTTCGGTTCTTAATGAACACGGACTCTTATGTCCTAAATTTGATGCGAAGGAGAAAGCACTGGTTGTGTTCTTTTCGAAGGAAGACATGGAGAAGCTTATAGCTCCATTAAAATACACACTGATCGGTAAGTTTTCACATGGCAACCCCGAGTTTAAGGACATATATGCATTCATTGAAGCTTTGAAGCTTCGGGACTCAGTCAAACTTATGTGGCATGATCGAAACACATAATGCTGCAAATTAAGGAGTAAGAAGACTTCCTTCGACTATGGCTTCGTGGACAATGGAGTATCTTGGGGTTTCCATTGAGATTATTCAAATGGTCGCCCAAATCACACCAAAGGAGGAATCCGCACAAGCTTTGGTATGGTTTTCTATTTTACAACTACCATTTCATCGATTTAGTATGCATGCTCTATACTCTTTTGCACGGTGTGTGGGTAAGTCATGGTTAATGGATGAAGCTATAGCCTATATGACCAAGCCGAGCATCGTGAGAGTTTGTATTGAAATTAATGCATGTTCTTTTCTTCCTCAAAGAGTATGGGTGGGCAGTGATCACACACATCAATTTTGGCAGGCCATAGTCCTAGAATACATGCCTAAATATTGTTCTAACTATAAAAAATGGGTCATATGGAATTGGAATGTATCGCAAAGGTAAAGAGAAGGCCATTAGATAGAATATAAAAGAGAGAGAGGGAGAAGGTTTGGCTGAAGAAGGTTCATTCTGAGGAAAGCTTGAGTAGTAAAGGGGAAAGGGCAGTTGAGGCAGAGAGAGAGAGGGTGGAGGCAGGAAAGGTAGGGAATAAGAAGATGAGAGGAGGGGGAGAAGAAATGGGAAAAATAGTGGGTAGTAGGGGGGAGGTCAGTGAGAAGTGGATAGAAGGAGGGGAGTGAAGGGGGAAAAGAGGAATAGCTAGATATGGAAAAAGAGGGGGGGGGGGGGGGTGGGGGGATGAAAAGATTATATATTAAAAAATGGTTAGAGGTAGGGGCTAGTGCAGCTAAAAAGGTTGGAATAGAGTGGAGGAAGGAGAGAAAGGAGTTTGGAGCAAAAGAGAGGAGAGGATAAGGGAAACAGAGCTGGAAAAAAATAGCAAGATTTAATGGGGAAAAATAGTTATTCTTCTTATTTTTTTTTTAATTAATTCTTGTTATTTTGGTATTTTTCTTTTTCTTCTTATTCTACTTATTATTCAAATTTTTTTTATTCTTCTTATTCTTTTTAATCTTCTAATTCTTCTTATTATTCTTATTATTCTTGTTCTTTGTATCCATCTATTTATTATTATTATTATTATTCTTAGAAATCTTATTCGCCTTTTTCTTTATATTCTTCTTTTTCTTCGTATTATGCTTATTCTTTTTATTCATCTTATTATTTTTTTATTTTTATTATTCTTATTTTTATTATTCTTTTTATTTTACTTATTCTTCTTATTTTTATTATTGTTCTTATTCTTCTTATTCAACATATTTTATATATTCTTCTAATTCTTATTATTATTATTCTTCTTCTTTTTCATATTATTATTATTCTTTTTCATATTCTTATTCTTCTTAATATTCTTCTTCATCTTTTTATTCTTCATATTCTTTTTATTCTTATTATTATTCTTAATATTATTCTTATTCTTCTTATTATTCTTATTATTCATATTTTTCTTATTCTTATTATTCTTATTATTCTTCTCTTATTCTTCTTATTCTAGTTATACTTTTTATTCTTCTTGTTATTCATTTTCTTCTTATTATTATTTTTCTTATAATTCTTCTTATTCTTCTAATTCTACTTATTATTCTTATACTATTTTCTTTTTATTCTTCTTTATTATGTTATTATATTATTATTCTTATTCTTCTTTTCTTTTTCTTCTTATTCTTTTTCTTCTTCTTATTCTTCTTATTCTTTTATATTTCTTATTCTTCTTATTTTTGTTATTCTTCTTATTCTTATTATTCTTCTTATTCTTCTTATTCATCTTATTCTCTTTATTTTTCTTAATCTTCTTAATCTTCTAATTCATCTAATTCTTCTTATACTTATAATTCATCTCATTCTTCTTATTCATCTCATTCTTTATATTATCATTCTTTTAATGATCTTATTTTACTTATTGTTCGTTTTGTTCATTTTTTTATATCTTATTATTCTTTTTATTCTATTATTCTTTTTTTTCTACATATTCTTCTTATTTTTTCTTATTCTTATTTTATTCTTACTATTCTTATTATTTTATTTTTTCTTCTTATTCTACTTAACCTAATTATTCTTATAATAATAATTATTATTATTATTCTTCTTTTTATTATTATTATTATTCTTCTTATTCTAGTTATTCTTCTGATTTTTCCTATTCTTTTTATTTTAGAAATTCTTCTTATTCTTATCCTGCTTATTCTTTTTATTCTTGTTATTCTTATTATTCTTTTTATTCTTCTAATTCTCATTGTTCTTTGTATTCTTCTATTTTTTATTATTATTCTTAGTTAACTTATTCTTGAATTTATTCATATTCTTATTCATTTTCTTATTTGCTTATTATTATTATTCTATTATTCTACTTATTCTTCTTATTTTTTATTCTTTTATTTTAGAAATTCTTCTTATTCTTATCCTACTTATTCTTTTTATTCTTGTTTATTCTTATTATTCTTTTTATTCTTCTAATTCTTATTATTCTTTGTATTCTTCTATTTTTTATAATTAGTCTTAGTTAACTTATTCTTCATTTTATTCATATTCTTATTCATTTTTATTTTTCTTATTATTATTATTCTTATTATTCTACTTATTCTTCTATTTTTCTTATTTATGTTATTCTACTTATTATTCATATTATTCTAATTCTTTCTATTTTCTTATTATTCATATTCTAATTATTTTACTTAATATTATTAATCTACATAGTCTACTTATTCTTTTTTTGTTTTTATTTTTCCTATCTTCTTATTCTTTTTATTCATCTTATTTTGTTATTCTTCATATTTTATTATTCTTCTTATCTTTTATTCTTCTTATTCATCTTATTCTTCTTATTCTTTTTATTCTTCTTATTCTTCTCATTCTTCTTATTCTTTTAATTCTTCTCATTCTTCTTATTCTTTTTATTCTTCTTTATATAATTTTTCTTCTTATTATTTGTATTATTCTTATTCTTTTTAATATTCATATTCTTCTTATTTTTTTTATTCTTCTTATTCTTTTTATTCTTCTTATTTTTTTTATTATACTTATTTTTCTTATTCTTCTTATTCTTATTATTCTATTATTCTACTTATTCTTATTTTTTATTTTTTTCTTATTCTTCTTAATCTAGTTATTTTTCATATTCTTATTATTCTTCAAATAATTCATATTCTTTTTATTCTTCTTATTTTAGTTATTCTTCCTATTCTTCTTTCACTTCTTATTCTTGTTTTTCTTCTTAATCTTCTTTACTTCTTATTGTTTTTAGCTATTTAATCATTTTATTATTCTTACTCTTCTAATTCATCTTATTCTTTTTATTCTTTATATTCTTTTTATTCTTATTATTCTTTTTATTCTTTTATTTCTTATTATTCTTTGTATCTTCTATTTTTTATTATTATTCTTAGTTACTTATTCTTTATTATAATCATATTCTTCTTGATATTCTTATTTTTCTTATTATTATATTATTATTCTACTTATTCTTCTTATTTTTCTTATTCATCTATTCTAATTAATATTCCATATTATTATAATTCTTTCTATTCTTCATATTCTTCTTATTCAAATTATTTTACTTAATATTATTAATCTATATATTCAACTTGTTCTTTTTTTGTTTTTATTTTTCCTATCTTCTTATTCTTTTTATTCATCTTTTTTGTTATTCTTCATATTTTTATTATTCTTCTTATCTTTTTATTCTTCTTATTCATCTTATTCTTCTTATTCTTTTTATTCTTCTTATTCTTCTTATTCTTCTCATTCTTCTTATTCTTTTTATTCTTTTTATTCTTTTTATTCTTCTTTATATAATTTATCTTCTTATTATTTGTATTATTCTTATTCTTTTTATTATTCATATTCTTCTTATTTTTTTTATTCTTCTTATTCTTTTTATTCTTCTTCTTATTTTTATTCATCTTATTCTTTTTATTCTATTTATTCTACTTATTCTTATTTTTTATTTTTTTCTTATTCTTCTTAATCTAGTTATTTTCATATTCTTATTATTCTCAAATAATTCATATTCTTTTTATTCTTCTTATTTTAGTTATTCCTCATATTCCTCTTTTACTTCTTATTCTTTTTTTTATTCTTAATCTTCTTTTACTTCATATATTTCTTTAGCTATTTATCATCTTATTATTCTTACTCTTCTAATTCATCTTATTCTTTTATTCTTTATATTCTTTTTATTCATCTTATACTTCTTATTCATCATTTTATTATTATTTTTATTATTCTTCTTATTTTTATTATTCTTATTATTCTTCTTATACTTATTTTTGTTATTGTTCATGTTATTATTCTTTTATTCTAGTATTCTTCAAATTCTTCATATTATTTTTTAATTCTTGTTATTCTTCATATTCTTCTTATTCATTTTTCTTCTTATTTTTCTTGTTCTTCTTTTGTTTTCATATTATTCTTCTTATTCTTCTTATGCTTCTTATTTTTCTTATTCTTTTTATTCTTCTTATCTTCTTATTTTTTTTATCCTTCTTATTCATCTTATTCTACTTATTCTGCTTATTCTTCTTATTCTTCTTATTCTTCTTATTTTCTTATTCTTCTTATTCTTCTTATTCTTTTGTTCTTCTTATTCTTCTTATTCTAATTTTTCTTCTTAATCTTCCTATTCTTGTTATTATTTTTAAAATTTTATTATTTTTATAATTGTTAATATTTTATTATTTTTATTATTTTATTATTTTTATTATTATTTTCTTATTATTCTTGTTATTCTTCTTATTCTTTTTATTCTTCTTATTTTTGTTATTGTACTTATTATTATTATTATTATTATTATTCTTATTCTTATTATTCTGCTTATTCTTCTTATTCTATTTATTCTTCTTATTTTTGTTATTCTTTATATTCTTTAAATACTATTTATTCTTATTTTTTTTATTTCTTATTCTTTTTATTCTAGTTATTCTTCTTATTTTTATTATTCTTTTAATTCTTCTTATTCTTTTTTATTATTCTTATTTTAGTTATTCTTCTTATTCGTTTTTTTAATAATTCTTGTTATTTTTATTCTTCATATTGTTATTATTCTACTTATTATTCATTTTTTTAATCTTTTATACTTTTTATGCTTATAATTCTTTTTATTAGTCTTATTCTTCTTATTCTTCATTTTCTTCTTATTCATTGTATCTAATTATTTTTATTATTATTCTTAGGCATCTTATTCTTCTTTTTCATTATATTCTCATTTTCTTTTTATTCTGCTTATTCTTTTTTTTCTTATTCTCATTCTTCTTATTCTTATTCTTATTTTTCTTTTATTTTTCTTATTATTCTTCTTATTCTATTTATTCTAATTATTCTTCTCATTCTTCTTTATCTTATTATTATTCTTATTCTTCTTAATCTTATTATTCTTTTCATTCTTCTTAATCTTCTTATTCTAGTTATTCATTTATTCTTCTGGTTATTCCTATTCTTCTTATTATTCTTTTCTCTAAATTTTTCTTATTCTTCTAATTCTATTATTATTTCTATTCTATTTTCTTTTATTCTTCTTATTTATGTTATTCTTCTTATTCTTTTTCTTCTTCTTATTCTTTTTTATCTTTTTATTTTCTTATTCTTTATATTCTTCTTATTCAACTTATTCTCCTTATTCTCCTTATTCTTCTTATTCTTCTTATTTCTTATTCTCCTTATTTTTCTTATTCTTCTTATTCTTCTATTTCTTCCAATTCTTGTTATTCTTCTCATACTTTTATTCTTCTTATTCTTCTTATTCATATCATTCTTCTTTTTCTTCTCATTCTTTTTTTCTTCTTATTATACTTATTCTTCTTTTTATTCATTTTCTTTTATATTTTCTTATTCTTTTTATTCTACTTATTCTTCTTATTTACATCTTCTTCTTATTCTTATTTTATTCTTATTTTATTCTTATTATTCTTATTATTCTTATTATATTATTTTTTCTTCTTTTTCCTACTTATTCTTCTTATTCTTATTATTCTTTTTATTCTTCTTTTTCTTCTTTTTTTCCTTTTCTTCTTCTTATTCTTCTATTCTACTTATTATTGTTATTCTTCTTATTTTTCTTTCTAGTTATTCTTCTGATTCTTCTTATTCTTCTCATTCTTTTTATTATTGGTATTCTTATTATTTTATTATTCTTTTTATTCTCTAATTCTTCCTATTAATTATATTCTTCTATTTTTTCTTATTATTCGTAATCATCATATTTTTCTTTATATTCATATTTTTTTCATATTTTTATTATTTTTATTCTTCTTTTTATTATTATTCTTCTTATTCTACTTATTTTTATATTACTCTTATTCTTTCTATTCTGTTTATTGTTCTTTTTCTAATTATTTTACTTATTCTTATTATTCTATTAATTATACTTTTCTTCTTTTTTTTTATTCTTCTTATCTTCTTATTCTACTTATTCTTCTTATTTTTATTATTATTCTTATTCTTATAATTATTCTTATTCTTCTAATTCTTATATTTCATCTAATTCTTCTTATTCTTCTTATTCTCTTATTCTTCTTATACTTATTATTCTTTAATTCTTATTATTATTTTTTATTCTTATTCTTCTTATTCTTTTATTCTTCTTATTATACTTATTTTTTTCCTTCTTATTCTTCTTATTCTTATTATTCTACTTATTCTACTTATTCTTCTTATTCTAACTTATTCTTCTTATTCTATTTATTCTTCTTATTATTTTTTATTCTTATTCTTTTTTTCTTTTTATTATTCTAATTCTTCTTATTCTACTTATTAATCTTATTTTTCTTTTTCTTCTTATACTTTTATTCTTTGTATTCTTATTATTCTTATTATTCTTCTTATTCTTTTTATTCTTCTATTATGTTTTTATTCTTATTCTTCTAATTCTTTTTATTCTTCTAATTCTTCTAATTTTTCTTATTCTTCTTTTTCTTCTTATTCTTGTTATTATACTTATTTTTTCTTTTCTTCTTATTCTTCTTATTCTTATTCTTCTTATTATACTTATTCTTCTTATTTTTGTTATGCTTTTTTTCTTCTTATTCTATTTATTATTCATATTTTTAAATCTTTTTATTCTTTATCTGCTTCAAATTCTTCTTATTATTTTTATTCTTTGTAAACATCTTTTTTTATTCTTAGTCACCTTATTCTTCATTTTCTTTATAATCTTCTTTTTTTCTTATCCTGCTTATTCTTTTTATTCATCTTATTATTATTATTCTTATAATTATTCTTATTTTTGTTATTCTTTTTATACTACTCATTCTTCTTATTTTTATTATTATTCTTATTCTTCTTATTCTACATATTTTTCATATTCTTATTATTATTATTCTTCTTTTTATTATTATTATTTTTATTATTCACCTGTTCTTTTTTTTTCTTCTTCTTATTCTTCTTATTCATTATTCTTTTTATTCTTCTTTTTCTATTTATCTCTTTGTTATTCTTTTTATTTTTATTCTTCTTTTTCTTATAATTCTTCTTTTTAACAAAAAAAAATATATCGATTTAGCTAGGGAAAATTAGCTAGGGATCAATCCTTGTCTAATTTGCAAGGGATTAGCTAGGGAAATAGCAAAGTATTAATGATTTTTTTTTTTGTGATAAAAAAATATATCAATGAATTAGCGAAGGAAAAATTTTGTAACTTCCGTTAAAGAAAAGTGGGGATTTTAGCGATGGATTTAGCCACGGATTAGCGACCGAAAATTTTCATAACTTCCGCTCAATAAAAGTGGGGAATTTATCGATTAATTTTGTGATGGAATATTCCTCGCTAATAAAAGCCAGAAATTAGTAACGGATTTATTGACTGATTTCCCTAGCTAATTTTTACCGACGAAATTTCTCTAGCTAATAAAATCAATGATTTAATCATGGATTTAGATACAGACTTTTCCTTCCTAATAAAATCCTTGATTTAGCGACGGATTTTCCATTGCTAATAAAATCATTAATTTATTTACGGATTTAACGACAGATTTTCCTATCTAATAAAATTCTTATTTTAGCTACGGATTTACTGACGGATTTTTCCAAGCTAATAAAATTCTTATTTTAGCTACGAATTTAGGAAGGGAATATCCTAGCTAATAGAATTTATAAATTAGTGGTAGATTTAGCAACGGAATTTCAATAGAAAATAAAATCCTTAATTTTGCGACGGATTTAGGAATAGAATTTCCCTATCTAATAAAATTTACAATTTAGCGACAGATTTAGCGATAGATTTTCTTGAGCTAATAATATCTGTAATATAGCGACAAGTTTTTCCTAGCTTATAAAATCCATAATTTAGCTATGGATTTAGCGATGGTATTTCCCTAGTCAATATTTAATTATATAATTTTTTTTATTTATTATTTGTTTTACTATTTTATTTAATTTTGTTTATTAAATTTATCTTATTGGTCTATATATGAGCAATCCTTGAAACACACATTCTCCTCATAAAATCCAAAAAAATGATATTATAAATAATTAATTTAAAAATATATATAAATACAAAAAAATTATATTAATTATGGGTAAAATAACTATTTTATTATGTATTAAATTTTTAAAAAAGTATATATAAATAAAAATTATATTAATTTTTATTATGTATTAAAAATCATAATAAAAATGATATTTTTATTATGTATTTAAAAATTATATTAATTATGGGTAAAATAACTATTTTTATTTTTAAATTTTTAAAAATAATTTAAAAATTTTTTCTATAATTTCTAATTAAGAAACTAAATAATTTAAATTAAACTAACATTAAATAATTAATTCAATAAGTATAATAATTTTTTCAATAATTTTAAAATTAAATTACCATACATCAAAATTTCTACTAATATAAATGTAAATTAATTCATTATATGATAAAATAGAAAATATTTTCAAAAATATCTGAATTGATGAATAAACTAGTAAATATTAATATTATTATAAGTATTAAAAAATTTTATGATTATAGAAAACTTTTAAAAAAATAAATAATACAAATCTTGAAAATCTTGAAATATAATAAAAATATAATTTTTTCAATAACGTTAACACAAAATAAAATAATAATTATAAATAAATATATAAATATTTAATCCTACTAAAATTTATAAAAATTTAATAATTGTGTAATATTTTTATAATTAGCTTTTAACATTAAAATTTTATTAAAATAATAAATATTGCTTTTTTAATTAACTTCTCACTTTAAGTAATTTTTTGAATTTTTGAAATTATTAATTATATCAAATAATATGAAATTTTGTTCGTTTAAAATTATTTCATATTATTTTCGTAAAAATTAATATGAATTCTTAAAAATTTATAACATAAAATATAAATTTTTAGAGATTTTTGAACATTAAAAGTATTTTATATCTTTTAGGCGAGTGGCTATTTTTTTGATATAAGTTTTTATAAAATATAAGTTTATTAATTTCGTACCTATTTAATATTTTTTTAAGGTAAAACATATTTTTTTTATTGTTTATATATTTATTGTTTAATTAATATTATAATAAAAAATTGTAAGGTATTTGTTTTTCATTTGTACCTTGCTACACACACATTAATTTTGTTGAAAAAATTTTGAAAGTACTTAAAATTAATGAGTATTTTTATTATTATATATATATATATTATTGTTTATTTATTTTTTTAATAATTAAAAAATATATATTATCCTAATATATACATTCTCTCTCTCTCGACTTGACGCATCTCTAGTGGATTTGAATTCCTCCTCATTCCGCCATCATCTCTCGATGCCGATTCAACTAAAATTTATTCAAGGTTTAAGTTTTAATTTGTTATTGATTTGAGGTACATTCATCGATTATCTTGGATTGCTTAATCAAAGAGTAAGTGCTTTTATTCTATTTTTTTTATTTCCGAATTTCTTCTTTAATCACCATACTGTAAGCTTGGATTTTGTATATAAACTTATTTGTAAAAATGCTTCATGCATTTGTGATATAATGCATTGTCATTGTGTGGATTCTGATGGTGATCATATACAAAAAAAATATATAAACAGTATATATACTTAGGTTTGCCGACTTGATATCTACAAAAATAGTATACATCAATATGCACGTGTGTTTTATACATAACTTTCATGCATACTTAGGTATGCCGACTTGATATCTACAAAAATAGTATACATCAATATGCATGTATATTTTATACATAACTAGTATACATACTTAGGAATGCCTACTTTATATCTACAAAAAATATTCAAAAATAAGCAATGAATGAATTCAAAAACAAAATAAATATAATATAATATAATAAATAAAATAAATAAAATAATAGTTTACCATGTTAAATTAAATTAAACTAATTATACTCAATTGAACTAGTTTGAACTATTCTACCAGCTTCTAGAAAAATCAATAATATTCATATATGTAATTGAAAATAATTGAGCAAGAGTTTCTCAATTCACTTTGAAATATTCTCATGATATGTGTTGTTGTGTGCTAGGAACCCCAAATCACTTTTATTTATAGGCAAGATTCCAAGTTTTTTTATTTTTTGATGCAACATTTAGTAAGCCAACACATAGCTTTCACATGTCAAGTCAATCCTTGGCAGGTATACACATCATCATTAAACAAGCACACTTTCAAGCACTTGGCATTAAAGCACGAGAACACATAGTAAACACATAATCAATACTTATCACTCATTTAAGCCAAGACATGGAAATCATACATACTAACACATGATATTTATGCAAGTAAGCATGTGATAAGCTTGTAAGTAAACATATCATATAAAAAAAAGTATTCTTATTAATTTTTTCATAGACTTTATTGTAATTTTTCTACATGATTCATTTATATTCTTATGGTTGCACTTATCTTTAACAAAGATTATCATGGTGTGTGTGTGTGTGTGTGTGTGAAGATTTATAATTACCATGCATCTAACATTTTGTAAATTAAATTTATCTCAAAATTATCTCAAACATAATAACTTCATATTTATGTTTCTTGAAATAAAACACGTATAATTCTAATAATTTCAATTTTCCTTCAATAGATGTCTCGTAGTGTGTGATTCCTTGTGATCTCTCATGTGTTAGTGATGAGTGGACTTGTTGAATCAAGTTTAGTAATATTAAAATAATAATTTCATACTGATATAATAAGATCAACATATAGCAATGTGTCATGGACACTCAAGCTAAGTTAGTATAAAATATATGAACCAAACTTTTTTGTAAATAATTACTATCAAAAATAATATTTTTAAAAACAATATTATTTACCTATTTTTGTAAAAGATTTACAAAAATAATATTTTATGTGTGTACTTTTTTTTCCAGAACTTATTAAATAGGTAATTATTTACAAAATATAAACATAAACACATACTATTTGTAAATAATAAAATGATTCTAAAACAACAACATGGTATTGTTTAAATATTTTAAATAATAAAAAGTTTTTATTATTTCATCAAAAACTTTTTTCATTTTATTATTTGTAAATAGATGATGAATAATAATGTTTACAAATAATTCAATAATAATATGTTCCAGAACATGGTAAATAATAATGTTTTGAATGATAATATTATTTGTAAATAATATTTTATGTGTGTAAACATAAAATATTTTATTATTTACCTATTTTATTGATTTACAAAAATATAAACATAAAAAAGTACACACATATATATTTTATGTGTGTACTCTTTTTTGATAGTAAATAATTACTATCAAAAATAATATTTGTAAATAGGTAAATAATACTTTGAACCAACAACATGGTAGACTGATTGGAAAAAGATGATGAATACTCTAACACTGAAAATATGAGTCCGATCCTCGTAGATGTTGGATACATTTTCCATGGTGCTATCATTTATCATGTTGTTTAGTTGTTGGGATGTAAGTTTTACCTATTCTAATCATGAAGCCTCATAGCTTATATACGAGCCAAATAATAACTTTGGGTTGAGTTTGGGAGAAGGTGGGTAGATAAAAAAAGTATAATATTTTAAATCTATAACATTTTGATAGAGGATATATAACTATTAAAACTATTTAGAAATTTTTTATGTTTATAATCCCCACAATGTCATGCAACACGATAGATTTTTTCCTATGAAAAAATGTTTTAACAACTTCAATTTATGATTTTAGCCATAACAATGTAGTTTATTATTACTCTAACAATCCAACTTTTACCAAATTTATATTAACTATAATTTATACCATTAACAACTATGGATTATGAACAGTTTAGGTATCTTTGTAACGTTGATGAATTTCATACCATACAAGAGTATTCCCCCTACGACAATATTCGTTAGGACAGCCTTTATCCTGTCGTGTTAATAACATCATCTTTTAACACATGATAATTTTTCTGTGCAACAATATGTTTATTTTAAACAATTTAAAAAACTAATAAATATGAGTAGTAATTGTTAGTTGAACGTTATAGTTATTAGTTGAGTACCATAACTATTAGTTGTAACTTACAAGCTTGAATCTAAGTTTCATGTTTCAAAAAATTTGTGGTAGATGTATATTGCAATAAATAGTAATAAAGAATATAAGAAAATATGAGAAGTATTATGGAAATGTATGTATCATTAATGAAACATTAATTTATAGTACTAGCGAATATATTTGAGTACTTTTTTATGTGTGTACTCTTTTATAGTTTACAAAATATAAACATATTGTTTTTGTAAATATTTTAATAAGTTCTGGAAAATAATATGTTCTGGAAAATGATTCTAAAACAATTTAGAAAATATTATTTACAAATAGTTACTTTTTCATTTAAATACCATGTTGTTTACAAATAATAAAAAGTTTTGTAATTATTTAAATAATATGTTCTGGAAACATAAATAATTACCATATATTTTAAAATATTTAAACATTATTATTTACAAATATTAAAATTATTCAAAACAAATAATAAAAAGTTTTGTAAATAATAATGTGTTTATGTTTAATAAAATATTTTAAAATATATATGTGTGTACTCAAATATGTTTACTATCAAAATATAATATTTCATCATCTATTTACAATATGTTATGGAAAATGTATTCATCATCTTTTTTTAATAGTAATTATTTTTGTAAATATTTTGTAAATTATTATTTGGCTCGTAACAAAAATAATATTTTTTGTTAATATTGTATCACTTCAAAATCATTTTAGAATTCTCATATCAAATATATATGTTTTCAATTAAATATATTTTTTTCTATCTTATTTTGTTGTCAACCCTTGGACGTTTTGGTGATTATAGAGGTGTCAAATGAGTCTTGTTACGCTGACATGACATATTTTTATGTGGACCAATCAGGCTATCATGCTATTCTAGGCATGACATGAGATCCAAAACACTTGGCTTGACATGACCCTTTTGGTTTGTAGTCGGGCACTTCCATGCTAGTTGCTGGGTTGTGCCGGATCATGTTGGTCATGGATTGTTAGTAGTCTGAATGGCCAGTTAATATTTTTTAAAAATTTAATTTTTTATTTATTAGAAATATTATTTTTATTTTCACGTATACAAATAATATACTTAAAAAGTGTATTGATTAAAAAATTTAAATGAATTAAAATCAAATTAATAATTTAAAAAAATTATTTGATATTTAACTCAACTCAAATATTTATTTATAATATGTAAAAAAATATAATCTAAAATAAGATACATAACATAGGAGGAAACATAAATAAATAAAATATGTATTGCTAGATATTATCACATGAGTCATTAATTCATATCTATAGTATGTTCGTGTAGATGTAGATCATTATTGTCATGTATAATTTTGAAGATAGCATTAGTGGGGTTCTTAATATTCTTGATGTCTTACGAGTTATCCGCTAATAATTTATATGTTTTATCTTTAATGCTTAATCTTGAATTTTTTCAATGTTTTATCAAATCAATAAATAAAATATGTATTGCATACATGACAGTAATATAATTATTGTCATGTATGCAAGTGTCTGTATAATTGATCATAGTCATGATTTCCTATTTGAAATAATATTGTTTATTCTAAAAAGAATAGACCTTGATACTATATTAAACATCGGAGGGGCTAGTAGTTAGTGTTTATGTTTATACTCGAAGTGTTCATACCTAGTATCTTTGAATGAAAAAGTTATTTTTTAATTAATGCAAGTATGTGTAAATAATATAATTACTATTTACAAAATATAATTACTATTTACAAAAAAATAATATTTTCCAGAACATTTTATTATTTACAAATAATAAAATATAAAATATTTTATGTGTAAATAATAAAAGTTTTTGTAAATAATAAAATGATTCTAAAACAATATTATTTACCATGTTTGTAAAAGATGATGAATACATTTTCCAAATAATTACTATTTACAAAATATTATTTACCTATTTGAGTGCTTTTTTATGTGTGTACTCTTTTATAGTTTAATATGATATAAACATATTTACTAATTAATTTTTAGTCCAGAACATATATTATTAGATATTATTTCATATCTTAATAAAATAAATATAAATTATTATAATTTCTAAAACATCAATACAATATAAAAAAATAGTAACATATCATAAAAATACAGCAAAATGAATTATAAAAAACATTAATAAGTTGTAAATAAATATAAAAATTTCAAAACTATTGAGAATTATATTGTATTTTTATATAGTTTTTATCTTGAGACACAAGGATGAGATGATTCATATAGATTAAGAGTATTTATAGTTTCTTTTTGTATTTATAAGTGAATGTTTATTTTATTTAATAAATGATAATGTCATTTATTAATTTTTATTCATAATATTATATTATTGTGAGTTTTTATTTATTTTATTCAGTTGTTTTATTTTTTATGGGAATATTCGATATGTATTAATCTTTATATGTTTTCTCAATATATATATATATATATATGGACATGCAGATATATGGAAAAAATTTAGGATGCTTTAGCAAAATATCTCTTCGCTATAGAAGCAGTAGTAAATGGCCATTCAAAGTAACTTCCTGCTCATGTGGAAAATTGTAGAAATATAGTATTTCTTCTCTCTCTCTCTCTCTAAACATCATTGTTGGCTAAATTTTAGATATTTGTTGAAGTTGTATGACTATATATAAATATTTGTATAACTATATATAAATAATTGTATAACTGTATAACACTATATAATTAAATATAACTATATTTGTAAGTATGTATACATATATGTAAATCTATATATTTATTTATAACTTTATATATCTATGTATAACTATTTGTATGAATATATCTATATATAACTATATGTTTAACTATATAAAAATATTTATAGTTATATATACTATATATATAATAACATATAACTATAAATAATTATATCTTATTATATGTATTACTATAAAAGCTTTATACATAACTATATTTAAATATATAATTTACAACTTATATTTAATATACATTTGTATATATTAGTATTAAAAAATGTATTTTACTATATCTATACCTACACATAACTATAGGTATAGATATAAAAATTATATAAACAAATATATATACCTACATGTATAAATATAAGTTTAACTATATGTGTAGCTATATGTATTACCACATGTGATGATATTTATAATTACATGTATAACAACATACAATATTATGTTTAATTATATGTGTATAACTATATATAAATATTTTTAAAACTAAATAAAACTTTATATAATTATATATAACTTTATTTTTAACTATTTATACATATATTTAAATCTATATACTTGTTAAAACTTTGTATATATTTATGTATAACTAAATATAACTACTCATATGAATATATATATATATATATATATATATATATATATATATATATATATATATATATATATATATAACTAAATGTTTAATGATATATAATTTTCTATAATTATATATATTATATGTATAATAACATATACCTATACATAATTTCATATTATTAATGTATAACCTAAATTTAAATATATAATTAACAACATATATTTAATATATATTTTTATATATTAGTATTAAAAATGTATTTTAGTATATCCATACCTATACATAACTATATGTATAAATATATAAGTTTATATGAACAAATATATAACTATACATGTATAAATATAAGTTTAACTATACGTGTAACTATATGTATAATCACATGTAACTATATTTATAATTACATGTATAATAACATACATCATATTCAATTATGTGTATAACTATATATAAATATTTGTAAAACTAAATAAAACATTATATAATTAAATATAACTATATTTTTAACTATTTATACATATATGTATACATATATGTAAATCTATATATTTGTTTATAACATTGTATTTATTTATGTATAACTAAATTTAACTACTCGTTATGAATATATATATATATATATATATATATATAACTAAATGTTTAATGATATATAATTATTTATAACTATATATATTATATGTATACTAACATATAACTATAAATAATTCTATCTTACTATATGTTGATGAAGATCCAGAAAATTCCAAGAAGATGACATAAAAATATTGAGTTTGTGAATGTAGATGAAGATCTAGTAAATTTATGTGACTCAAATGGTGACACAATAGAAATTGGAGATGATCAATTTCTATATGATGATGAGTTTGAACTTCTATCAGAGTCAGATGAAATATCAGAAGATCCATTGGAGGATGACGGTGATGCCAATAATTAAGTTATTATAATTTTATTATAAATTTAAACTATCAAAGACTTTTTATATTTTGTTGAAATCTATCGGTGTGTTTTATTCAAATATGCATGCTTGTTCATCATATCCTTATTTTTTGTTCAATGTTTTATTTTGTACAGCAGATGGTGCCTAAAGGATGTGGCCGTGGAGGAGGTGGACACAAAAATGAACCAAATTCATCTAGTATGTTACATCATGTTGTAGAATTAGTACCATCTCATTGACACCATATCCAGACTTCAACATCACTATCACCATCTTCATTTCTATCACAATCACCATCATTGAGACCTCTACTATTACCTTTATCAGATGTAAGCCCACCACCCATTGTTCTTCATGCACAAACTTTTGATCCATCTCTATCTTCTACCCCATATTTTATACCGAATGTTCCCTCATTTACAATACCAACGACATCATCAAATGTTATTCCTTCCTCTGTAGTCAGTGTAAAGTTAGAAATTGAGATTGTGAATTAGAGGTAAAAGAAATATGTAAAAATGACTTGAAAAAAAAATTTTGATGTTATTATTAGTGGTTTTTTTATATTGTTATGATTTGTTTTTTTTCAATGGTATTTATTTATCTATCTAGTTCTATTCCATCTCACAAATGTTTGACTATAATTACAAAGGCTTCAAGAAAATGGATGATTCTAAAGCTTTTTCCTAGAAGAAAGTTTCTGAATCGACAAAAGAGTCATATTTTAATGACTTTCAGGTACAAATAACAAAATAAAAGAATTGAAAAATAATTATCTAATTACGTAACTTTTATGTTGGTTATTATTAAAGTAGTAAATAATTATATTCTTGTTGTTAATATAACTTCTTTTTTCATTTTTCTATTTATAGAATTAGTGCACATGGCCACTCAAATTTGATGGAAAGATAAAGTCATTATGGGAGATCAAAGCTGCTCAATGGTATTCTGATTTTGTCCATAAATTAAAGAAAATGAAAGAAATGTCTGCTTTTATATCCAAGGAATACTGGCCTGAGTAACTTAATTATTGGGAGGAGCCAGATGTGAAAGAAAAATTAGATATTACCAGCAAAATTGACGAAGTGAGGTAGCTAGACTAGGTACACGAATCTATCAACACACTGGAGGCACAAAGTCTAGCATTGAGCACACTCGAGAAATGGGACAAATTTAAAATTGTAAACATTTCAATATTTTGTGGTTGTCTTAATAGTCCAATAAATAAAATCTCTGTATGATTTTATTAATTTTGTTAATTTTTTTTTTCATTTGTTTTTTATGACTTAATAAAAACATATTCTAGGCTGGAGAATTGGGTCGAGATCTAAATTTTTATGAGATTTTCAGGAAGATGCATGTGAAGAAAGTGGATGGCCAGTATGTTGACAATAAGTCTCAGATGATTACTGTAAGGAATTGTTATATTAATTAGATTTTATAAAACAACATTACATTATGAAAATTATTTTGAATGCAAAAAATTTATTTTATTTTTTGTAAATATAGAATAGTTTTTTTCACTATTTTATCTCAGGACCTAATTGAGGAACGTGTGACAGCTGCTCATCAACTAGTTGAGGGTTCTATGGATCTTCAAGCAATAGACTATGATCCTATTTATTTGGAGACAATAGAAGATCGAAAGAAGCATTGAGTGTACAAAATTGGCTTTAAGAGAGTGACATTTTGTTGTAGTAGTCGTGCTTCTAATTCATTTATCTCAGTAATGATGGATGAGGCAGTTGAACAACAAGCACTCGAAACAAATGAATGTATTGTAGATATAGAGACTGAAATGAAAAAGAATGATGAGCAGATAACTAATATGATGGAAGAAATACAAGAAATTTAAAAAGTTAAAAAAGCAATGCAACAGTAGATGTCCTATATGGAGTCACAGTTAGCAGCATTGGCACAACATATAGCATTCCAAGATCCAGCTTCGAATACTCTCAGGAGAGGCTAGCATTCCCTACAAATAATGAGGTTGATTGTGTATGAGAATTATTTCTGAACTGTTATTTATTTTTGTCTATGTGTAGCAAATAATTATGATTTTTTTTGCAAGTTTACTTTTTTTTATTCTGGTTTTGCTCTTTGCTTTTCTGATAAACCAAATTATGAATCTTTGTAGGACACATTATGTGAGAAAAAAGAAAAAAAATCCTGATTCAAAGCATTCAGACATTACCACGGTCCTTCCAATGCATGGGTCCCATATTTACCAATTTCAGCTTAACAAAAAGAGGGCTAGCTTATCTTATCTTTATTATTTTATAAACATTTTATTTTTGCACTCTCTTTATCTCTAAACATAATTTTTGGATAACTTTTGGATTTTTATTGAAGCTGTATGACAATCAAGTTTAATTTTGTTTGTTGATGTCTATAATATTTGTTTTTATATATCTGTGAATATGTTTTTGTGTCTCTGAATTTTTTGGGTAGAGTTTTAGGCTATTATAAATATGTAAAAACCAAATTTCAGCAGTGGCATCAGCGACAGCGATGGCAGCGATAGTAGTGGTGGCATCAGTGGTAGTGGTGGCAGTAGCGGGAGCGACGGTTGTGGCAGCGGCGATAGCAGCAGTGGCAGTAGCATAGGCAGTGGCCGTGGTAGTGGCAGCGGCAAGAGCAGCAGGAGCGATAGCGGTAGTGGGAGCAGTAGCAACGACAACATATGTGGTATATACATATGTATATTGTTAGTATATACGTACATATAATACTATAGTATTTTGAGTACAGATATACTGAGTATATATATGTACTCAGTATATATGTACGCATAATACTGTAGTTTACATGTACATATACTGCAGTAATATATGTATGAGTGAAATGCTATATATATATGTACATATTTACTGCAGTAATATATATTTATCAAAACATAGTTTTTTTATATTAATTTGATTTGATTTGGTGGTTTAAATTTCGTACAGATATAGTACCACATTGTTTCCCATACGAAGCTTGTGTGTAAGTGAAGACATATTTTAACAAACATGAAATGCTACATCCGTCGCTAAAATTTATAGACTAGCACTTTAGCTAGGCAATCATCCATCCTTATTTTTGTTTAGCGAAGAAATATCTCATTTATCTTACTACTTTAGCTAGGAAATTTATCTTTTTAGCAAGAGATTTTTCCGGCACTAAATTTTTAGATAGTGACACTTTATGTCGCTAAAATTTAGCAAGAATCACTTTAGATAGGGAACCGATCCATTGGTAATCAGTCATTATATCCCGTTTAGCGATGGAAAATGCCCATTTAACTAGGGAATTGTCCCTAGCTATATAAGATTTTTCTTGTAGTGTTTCTTAATCTTTTTATACTTATTATTCTTCTTATTCTTCTTATTCATCTCATTCTTCTTATTTTTCTCATTCTTTTTATTCTTCTTATTATACTTATTCTTCTTTTTGTTCATTTTCTTTTATATTCTTCTTATTCTTTTTATTTTACTTATTCATCTTATTCAAATTTTATTCGTATTTTCTTATTCTTCTTATTTTTCTTAATCTTAATTTATCCTTACTATTCGTATTATTTTATTTTTTCTTCTTATTCTGCTTATTCTAGTTATTCTTATTATTCCTTTTATTATTATTATTAATCTTATTCTTATTATTTTTATTATTATTCTTCTTATTCTTATTCTAGTTATTCTTCTTATTCTTCTTATTCTGACTATTCTTCTTATTCTTCTTATTCTTCTTATTCTTATTATTCTACTTATTTTTTTTATTCTTTTTATTCTTTGTATTCTTTTTATTATTAATCTTATTATTATTATTATTATTCTTCATATTCTTTGTATACTTCTATTTTTTCATATTATTCTTAGTCATCTTATTCTTTTTTTTATTTAAATTCTTCTTCGTATTCTTTTTATTCTAATTATTTTTATTCTTCGTATATTTGATATTCTTCTTATTCTACTTATTATTTTTATTTTTCTTATTCTTCTTATTCTACTTATTTTTCATATTACTTTTATTCTTTTTTTCTTCTTTTCTTCTTATTCTAATTATTTTACTTATTCTTATTATTTTTACTTATTCTACTTGTTCTTCTTTTTCTTTTTATTCTTCTTATCTTCTTATTCTTTTTATTCTTCTTATTTTGTTATTCTTGTTATTTTTATTATTCTTCTTAATCTTTTTATTCTTCTTATTCTTTTTATTCTTCTAATTCTTCTAATTCTTTTTATTCTTCTAATTCTTCTAATTCTTTTTATTCTTCTAATTTTTCTTATTCTTCTTATTCTTCTTTTTCTTCTTATTCTTCTTATTCTTCTTATTTTTCTTATTCTTCTTATCTTCTTATTCTTCTTATTTTTTTTATTCTTCTTATTCTTTTTATTCTTTTTATTCTTCTTATTCTTCTCATTTTTTTATTTTTTTATTCTTCTTATTCTAGTTATTCTTTTTATTATTTTTATTCTTCTTATTCTTATTATTCTTCTTATTCTTCTTATTCTTCTAATTCTTCTAATTCTTCTAATTCTTCTAATTCTTCTAATTCTTCTTATTCTTCTTATTCTTCTTATTCTTCGTATTCTTATTATTCTACTTTTTCTTCTTAATCTTCTTCTTCTTCTTATTCATCTTTATCTTTTTAATCTTCTTATTATTCTTATTCTTCTACTTCTTCTAATTCTTATTAATCTTATTCTTTTTATTCATCCTATACTTTTTTTATAGAGTTTTTTTTATTCATTATAACCCTCTCTTTTGGCGGAGGAATACCATTAATACAAGCTATCATCTATCCTTTACCCTCTTACCTATTCATCTGATACTTCTTATTCATCATTTTCTTCTTATTCATATTTTCCTTATTATTATTATTATTATTCTTATTCTTATTCTTCTTTTTCAACTTATTCTTCTTATTTTTCTTATTTTTCTTATTTTTCTTATTCTTCTTATTCTTCTTTATCAATTTATTCTTCTTATTCTTTTATTCTTCTTATTCTTCCTATTACTTATTATTCTTCATATTTTTTTTATTCATTTTATTCATTTTATTCTTGTTATTATTCATATTCTTCTTATTCTTCTTATTTTTCTTATTCTTCTTATTCTTCTTATTCTTCTTATTCTTCTTATTCTTCTTATTCTTCTTATTCTTCTTATTCTTCTTATTCTTCTTATTCTTCTTATTATTCTTATTATTCTTATTCTTCCTTTTCTTCTTATTCTTGTTATTCTTATTATTTTTATTATTCTTCTTATTTTTATTATTCTTCTTATTCTCTTTTTTCTTCTTACACTATAAGAAAATGTCAGTTTAGATAAGGAAATCTAGTTAGGGATCAATCCCTAGCTATATAGTGAGGGATTAGCTCGGCAATAGCATGTGATTTTTGATTTTCCATTGAAATAAAATACTAGCAATGGATTAGAGATGGATTAGAGATGGATTAGCGACAAAAATGTATGATTGAAAATTTTTCATCTCTAATATTTTTGTAGATTACCATGCAAAGAAAATCTTGAAATCTTAGCGATGGATTTTGCGACTAAATTTCCCTAGCTAATTATATCGAGATAAATTCAGTTGCTAATATATTTCATAGATTTTAGTGCAAAAAAACTCTGAAATTAGTGACAAATTTAGCGTTGAATTTAGTGACTTATTTTTCTTAGCTAATTATATCGAGATTTATTCCGTAGCTAATATTTTCATATATTTTTGTGCAAAGAAAACCATGAATTTAGCGATTAAATTTGCGATTGATTTTCCAATGCTAATTATATCGAGACAAAATTCGTTGCAAAATAATTATCCGATTTTTTTTTACTATTTTATATTTTATCGCAAGTGATTATTTCTTAAATTTCTTTTTTCACAAAATATATTTATTTAGCCAGGAATTTTTCACTAGCTATTTGCATTGGGGATATTTTTCGTCTCCAATCTTTAATGATTTAATTTTTTTTTAATTTATTATTTATTTTAATATTTTATTTAATTTTATTTATTAAATGTATCATGTATGTCATTGTCTATAGATGAGTAATCCTTAAAAGACACATTCTCCGCGTAAAATTATAAAAATAAGATATTATAAATAAATAATTTTAAGAATTATAAAAATACAAAAAAATTTATATTAATAAGGACTAAAATAACTATTTTTATGATTATAAAATTTTTAAAAAACCATACAAAAAAATTTTCTAGAATGTTTAATTAAGAAACTTAAATTTTGTATTAATATAACATTAAATAATTAATTCTATAATAATATTATTATTTTAAGATATTTTTAAAAATAAATGAAATACATTAAAATTTCTACTAATATAAAGTTAAAATAATTCATTGTATAATTAAATAGAAAATATTTCCAAAAATATCTGAATTGAGGAATAAACTAGTAATTATTAATATTATTATAAGTATAAAAAAATTTTATGATTATAAATAATTTTTAAAATAATAATTACTACAAATTTTGAAAATTTTGAATTTTAATAAAAATTAAAAATTTTTTATTAAATTTAAAAGAAAATAAATTGATATTTTAAAAAATAAATACTTAGATGTTTACCCCTACTAAAATTTATAAGAATTATACTATTTAGTTATATTTTTACTATTAGCCTTTAATATTCAGTTTTTTTAATAATAAATAAAACTTTTTTTAATTATCTTTTCACTTTATGTAATTTTTAGAATTTAAAAAAAATAAATGATATACAATAATATGAAATTTTATATCTTTAAAATTATTTAATATTATCTTCCTAAAAATTAATATGAATTCTTACAAATTTATAACCATAAAATATATATATTTATATATTTTTTAACATAAAGAGTATTTATAATTCTTAGGAGAGTGGCTTGAAGACCAATCATCTTTTCAAGTGTGCCTTGTAATATGTAGTTTATAAATTTTGTAGCCATGATTTTTTTCTCTAGTTGGAGAGCTAAACATTTATTTTTTGAAATTATTTATATATTTATTGTTTAATTAATTTGAAAATTAAAAATTGCAAAGTGTTTGTTTTTCATGTGTGCCTTGCTACACGCACAATAACTTGTTAAAAATAATTTATTAAGTAAAAAAAGATGAGTATTTATGCTTTATATATATTTATTATTTATTAATTGTTTTGATAATTAAAAATTAAGACATTTTGGAATTATAATACTTCTAAAACTATTTCTTGTTGTACAGAGACAACTCTAAGTCTCTAACTAGCGCCATCCGCCTCTCTCTCTCGACACTCATAAATCAAAATGAAACTTAACAGTGGAAGTGATTTCTTTCAACCATGAGTTTCTTATCGATTTGAGGTACGCTTTCTATCTTAACTCTTCATCGCTTATCTTAATGCAGGAGTGTTTGTTTTGATTATATTGTTTTTTTTCCAATTTCATCTTTTTCCTAGCTTAATGTTTATTCTCCCATAAATCTTGGTTTACTAATTCTTGACATGGATGTGTTCATCTATTTTCCATTTATTTTGCCACTTATATAGGCTTGTGGTAGTTTGTATTTTTCCACAGATGTGTTAGTCACAATAGGTTTTTGGTGTTTGTGGTGAGCTGTGTGTATATAACAACATATTTAATATTTACAGAATAAATTATGTAAATATGATAATCCCAAGATTAATAACACATAAATATATACAATGTGTATTTTACTATATGTATAAGAATTAAAATAGTATACATAAATATATATAAATATAACAACATATATTTAATACACACACACACACACACACACACACACACATAACTATATATAAATGTATTTAACAATATTTATATCAACATATTACTATATATAAATGTATTTATCTACATCAATACCTATACATAGCCATATGTCTAAATATATATAATTACATGAAAAACTATATATAATTACATCTACATGTATAACTACATTTATAACTATATGGATAACTATGTGTGAAATCACACATGGAACTATAATTACAATTAAAACATATAACATCATTTATATATAACTATATGCTTAACTAGATATGTATAATTATTTATAAATATTTGTATTACTATACAAATCTATTTATAACTATATTTAATTATATTTGTAACTATGTAAAATAATTTTTTAACTGTATTTATAACAATATATAACTATTTTTTAAATTATATTATAATTTATAACTATTTGTATAATTCTATATAACTATATTTCTAACAAAATATACTATTTGTATAATAATCAATAACTATATATAATTGTATTTTACTATATGTATGACTATAAAAATATTATATATAACAATATATTTAAATACATACATATTTATAACTAAATGTATAACTAAATGTATAATTAAATATAATTATATATAAATTTATTTATACCAAAATATACTATAGTTATAAAAACATATAACTATAAGTAATTGTATTTTACTATATGAATAACATTAAAAACATTATACATAATTATATTTAAATATATAATTTACAACATATATTTAATATACAATTTTATATATTAGTATATAAAAATGTATTAACTATATCTATGCCTATACAAAACTATATGTATAAATATATAAAATTATTTGAAAAAATATATATACCTATATGTATAGATATAAGTATAATTATATGTGTAACAATATGTATAACCACATGTAACTACATTTTTAATTACATATATAACAACATACAACATTATGATTAGCTATATGTGTATAACTATATATAAATATTTGTATAACTATATAAAACTTTATATAATTAAATATAACTATATTGTAAATATGTATACATATATGCAAATCTATATATTTGTTTATAATATTGTATACATTTATGTATAAATACATATAACTACTTGTATGAATATATATATATATATATATAATAAAAATTGTATACGAACTATATTTAAATATATAATTTACAACATATATTTAATATACATTTTTATATATTAATATATACAAATTATTTTACTATATCTATACCTATACATAACTATATGTATAAAAACATATAATTATAAGAAAAAATATATAAACATACATGAATAAATATAAGTTTAACTATATGTATAACTATATGTACAACCACATGTAACCATATTTATAATTATATGTATAACAACATACAATATTATGTTTAACTATATGTGTATAACTATTTATAAATATTTATATAACTATATAAAACTCTATATAAATAAATATAACTATATTTGTAACTATGTATACATATATATGTAAATCTATATATTTGTTTATAACTTTCTAAACATTTATGTATAACTACATATAACTACTTTAATGAATATATATATATATATATATATATATATATATAACTATATGTTTAACTATATATAACTATTTATAACTACATATTTTGTATGTATAATAACATATAACTATAAATAATTGTATCTTAATATATGTATACCTATAAAAATTTTATATATAACAATATTTTAATATATAATTTTCAACATATATTTAATATACATTTTTATATATTATTATTTAAAAATGTATTTTACTATATCTATACCTATACATAACTATATTTATAAATATATAAAATTATATGGAAAAATATATATACCTACATGTATAAATATAAGATTAACTATATGTGTAACTATATGTATAACCACTTGTAACTATATTTATAATTATATGTATAACAACATACAACATTATGTTTAACTATATGTGTATAACTATATATAAATATTTGTATAACTATATAAAACTCTATATAATTAAATATAACTATATTTGTTACTATGTAAACATATATGTAAATCTATATATTTGTTTATAACTTTATATACATTTATGTATAAATACATATAACTACTTGTATGAATACACACACACACACACATAACTATATGTTTAACTATATATAATTATTTATAACTATACATACTATATGTATAATACCACATAACTATAAGTAATTATATCTTAATATATGTATACCTATAAAAACATTAAACGTAACTATATTAAAATATATAATTTACAACATATATTTAATATACATTTTTATATATTAATATATAAAAATGTATTTTACTATATCTATACCTATACATAACTATATGTATAAATATATATAATTAAATGAAAAAATATATATATCTACATGTATAAATATAAGTTTTAACTATATGGGTAACTATATGTATAACAACATGTAACTATATTTATAATTAAATGTATAACATAAAACATTATGTTTAACTATATGTGTATAACTATATATATATATTTGTATAACTATTTAAAACACTATATAATTAAATATCACTATATTTGTAGCTATGTATACATATATATATATATCTATATATTTGTTTATAGCTTTGTATACATTTATGTATAACTACATATAACTACTTGAATGAATATGTATGTATATGTATATATATATATATATATATATATAAAACTATATGTTTAACTATATATAACTATTTATAACTCATATACTATATGTATAATAACATATAACTATAAATAATTGTATATTACTATATATATATAACTATAAAAACTTTATATATAACTATATTTAAATATATAATTTTCAACATATATTTAATATACATTTTTATATATTATTATATAAAAATGTAATTTACTATATCTATACCTATAAATAACTATATGTATAAATATATAAAATAGAATTCAAAAATGGATGAGGGAAACTAAAGTCAAATCAGCACAAAGATGGCTCCAAAACACCATTCCACCTTTAGTAGTATGGTGCATATGGAAAGCAAGAAACAAAAGCCGGTATGAGAAGATAGAAATGAAAATAGATGACATAGAGAGCATTATTAAAAAAAGAAATAATAACTATATCAGAAGCTTTCTCGTTAAACAATTTTACATATATAAAAAACAAAGACTATATAGATAGATGGAAATTAAGATTTTTAAAACCTAATCATTTAAAGTTTATGAACATTCATTGGAACAAGCCCTCAAAAAAAAACTACCTGGCTCTTAATACAGACGGAAGTTTTAAAAGAGAAATGAGTATAGCTGGAGGTGGTGAAATACTGAGAGACTCCGAAGGAATGGTGCTATGGGCATACTCTAAGAAATTTACAGCAAACACACCCCTACTGTAAGATGTTTGATGTCATGGATATATTTGCTTTTTATCATTGGTTCTTTTGCTGTAAGGACATGAACAAAATGAAGGAAGTAATGCAACAGTGATAGAAGAGGGCAGGAGCTAAAAGAAGCAAAGGCTTATAAAAAGGGTACAAAGCAGGAGGTAGTATGTTGTCACTGTTAATGTCTATTTTTTTGTTATGTGCTTTTATAAATAGCAATAAATCAAAGTCAGGAGAAACTAAAAAAGATGTTATAAAGACTACAGATATGTACAAGGCCAAGGACCCCTCTTAGAGAAGGGTAGGAGCTAAAAGGAGCAATACTTAGAGGTCAAAGTAGTAGCCAGAATACTATCACCACTAGAGAAATGAAAAAAAAGGTAATAAAGAACGCAGCTGAGGAAAGTAAAACAAGAAGCAAAAGGTCACAATCAAAATGATAGAAAAGTAAGAATTTTATCTAAAGTAGTATGGACAACCTAAAAGCAGAATAAATGTGCTTGATTAACTTTGAAGAAATAGAATTGGATTATTAATGGATAAATGCCCAAGTCAACTTATTGTGATTTCTTTACGTTTATTTCTATTGAACAGAATGTTGTAAAAGAGTTAAGGGGAATTTCTTAGATTGTACCAATGGTATTCCTGCACTAAAAGAGAGGGTTATAATAATAAACAAATATTATAAAAAAAAAGAAAAGAAGAATAAGAAAAATAAGAAAAATAAGAAAAATAAGAAGAATAAGAAGAATAAAAAGAATAAGAAAGTTAAAAATAATAAAAAAATAAAAAGAATAATAAATATAAGTAGAATAATAAAAATAAGAAGAATTAGAAGAAATAGAAGAATTAAAAGAATAATAAGAATAAGAAAAATAAGTAGAATAAGAAGAACAAGAAGAATAAGAAGAATAAAAAGAATAAGAAAAATAAGATAATTAAAAAGAATAAGAATAATAATAAGAATAAGAATAATAAGAATAATAAGAAGAATAAGAAGAATAAGAAAATTAAAAAAATAAGAATATTAAAAAAAATATGAAGTGTAAGAAGAATATGAAGAATAAGACCAATAAGAAGAATAAGACGAATAAGAAGAATAAGATGAATTAGAAGAATATGAAGAATTAAAATAATAAGAAGATTAAGAAGAATAAGAAGAATAAGAAGAATAAGAAGAATAAGAAGAATGAGAAGAATAAGAAGAATCAGAAGAAGAATAAGAAGAATCAAAAAAATAAGAAGAATAAGAAGAAAAAGAAGAATAAGAAGAATAAGAAGAATAATAAGAATAAGTAGAATAATAAGAATTTTAAGAATAAAAAGAATAAGAAGAATAAGAAAAATAAGAAGAATAAGAAGAATAAGAAAAATAAGAAGAATAAGAAGAATAAGATGAATAAAAAGAATAAGTTGGATAAAAAGAATAAGAAAAATAAAAATAGTAGAATAGTTAGAATAAAAAGAAGAATATGTAGAATAAAAAGAATAATATGAATAAGAAGAATAAGAAGAATAAGAAGAATGAGAAGAATGAGAAAAATAAGAAGAATACGAAGAATAAGAAGAACAAGAAGAACAAGAAGGATTTTTGATTCTCTCTCAATTCTAGAGAGAGAAAGTGTGTTTTTTAGAGCGAGAAACTCTATTGTTGTTTATGAAAATCCTCTCTATTTCATATTACTAGCTATGTGGGTAAGCCCTGGATAATGGATGAAGCCACGACTTACATGACAAGGCCAAGCATGGCAAGGGTGTGTGTGGAGGTGGATATGTCTGCCCCTATTCCGAAAATAGTGTGGATACGTATTGGGCACTCTGGTGGGCATTGGCAGGAGGTATGTGCTGAAAATCTTCACCATTATTGTATAAACTATAAGAAACTGGGTCATTCAGTTTTGAATTGTATTGTTAAGGAGGGGGGGGGGGAAGAAATAGGTAGAATAGATTTGAGGGGAAAAATTTGGAAAAAAATAGAGAATAGGACAACTAGGACAGAAGAGATGAGGGCAGAGGAGGGGCTGAAAGGCTCTGGCAGTAGGGGGATGGAGGATGGAAAGAGTTGGGGGGGTGAAGAAAATAAGGGCAGGGAGGAGGGGCTGGGGGGGAGGGGAGGAAGTTCTAGTAGGGAGGGAGGTAGTAGGAGAAGCTGGCAACAAAGAGTGGGGGAGAGGGGAGGAAGTATTGGGGGAAAGAGAGGCAATAGGAAATGTGGGCAGTAGGGAAGAAGATTGGTGGGTAGGGAGAGGAAGATGGAGATAGTGTAGAAGGAATGAAGAAAGCTAATAGGAATAAAGAAATGGTTAAAAGAGGGGGCCAAGGAAATGGAGAGGGCAGGGGGGAACGATTTCGGGAAGGGTAACGCAAAAAAGATAGCTGAATTTGATCTTGAAAATGAAATAATAAATTTCAATGGTGAGGAAGAATACCTCCTCTCGGAGGAGGGAACAGAGGCTAAAAGCTAGCCCATCATTGAAAGGCAAAAAAAATACAAAATCTAGATTTTATTTTGACACAAAATGACTCAAGGAGGATGTCTCAAAATGCATGGGGAAGTTTGTCGAATAATAGAGATAGTGCAATAAAAGAATTAAAGTTAATGAGCTTCCAAGTAAGTAAATTAAAACTAGCAAGTAAGAATAATCAGGCTAAGACAACCACGTACAAAGGCTCAAGGAATAGAAAAAAATATTTAAATATGTATTATGAGTCAAGATGCACAACTTAGAGCTCATGCTAGACCCAATTATGTATAAGAGCCTATATTGGAACATAAGAGAAGTAGGAAATACTCCGTCAATAAATAGAATTAAAAAATTAATTAAAATTCATAATATCCTAATAGTAGCAATAGCGGACCCTATGGTTAATATGGAATCTTTAAAATTATATAAAAAGAAATTAGGTCTAGAAAATGCATTCTCTAATAACAATGGTAAGATATGGTTGCTTTGGAAAAAGAATATTGTTATAGAAATAATTTTAGAATCGAAACAAATCATTAACATTAAATTTAAGAATGACACTGAATCAATTTTTTCGATGGTGTATGCTAGAAACTTGAAAGAAAAGAGGAAAGATTTATGGGAGGAAATGAGAAAGATAGCAGATAAAAATACTCATGGATTATAAAAGGGGACTTTAATGTTATTAGAAATGCTAATGGAAAAAAAAGGGGGAAAGTTGCCTGACCCCTATGCTATATAGAGGTGTCAAACGGGCCGGCCCAGCACGGCACGGCCCGTTTTTCACGAGCACGGTCGTGCTACCGTGCCGTGCCGGGCAAGGCACGGTGAGTTATAGGCGGGCACGACACGGCCCGTAGGCATGGCAAGGTCGTGCCATGCCGTGCCCGGCCCGCTCGGGCACGCCTTGCCAATACAGGCCAGGCCAGGCGGCACGGCAGGGCAGGCGGGGCGGGAGCCGCAACGTGGGACCGGGTCAACCGGGGTCCGGGTCCCAGGAGGCCAGCACGAGCACGGGCTGAAAATGCCAAAATGGCAGATTAGAAAATTTTTTTTTATTGTAAATTTTTTTATTAAGTTACTGTATAGACTTTAGAGTATTAGTAATAATTAAAAAATATAATTTTTTGTAAAAATTATAACATTTAAAATTAAATAAAACAAACAAAAATTAGAAAAAAAATTTTTTTTTTTCAATTAAGTTTAGCTTTTTTATTATTATAATTTATTAATTATATATTAAAATTTAAAGTTATTAAATTTTAAAATAAAATTTAAATCGTAAAATAATAAATAAATACATTAAGTTAGTAAAAATTATAATTAAAAAAAAATTAAACTACACAAATGAAAAATTACCATTCATTCTTTTGAAACCAATAGTCCGAACAAAACAAGTATAAGTTTCAACACAACGTATGGTACAAAGTACAAACAAAGCGTATAAATAAAATAAATAAAAAAACATCGAAAAAAAAGAGCAGATGAGCATAAATCGTCAAGCGGCATATCATGAGAATCATCAGCCGCAACATCAAGATCAGTATCATATGGATCATCATCATTGGCAATCAGCTCCTCCGCCATCGTAGTGGATCTGGATGCGACTGCAATGTCTGTCACAATCCCAGCTTCAGCACGATCACTGATGCTAAATCTTGATTCCTCCCAATCCTTCAAATATGCCAAGGCCTCAACCATATCTGGACGTAATCTCGATCTCCTATCCGAAATCACGTTCACTGCAACAGAAAAAGCAGACTCCGATGCTACGTTCGACACCGGAGGAGTCAGTAGATCCCGTGCCATCCTAGATAGCACGGGATAGGTGGACTCATATGATTTCCACCACTGTAATAAATCAAGATTCTTATTATCAGAAGGTGATAGGATTGAGCAGTAATTGGTATCTAAGTACCGAGACAGCTCGCTCCTATGTGAAGGTCCACCCCAACGTTTCCCCCTCGCTAGGTTAATGGAATAATCGTCATCTCCGAACAAGGTATCAGTGTCCGTACTCACAGTCTCACCACTACCACCACCATACCTAGAATCGTAGTATGTGAACAGGTCTGTCAACTTCTCGTAAATGAACCCTTCAGGTGGCTCTTCCAGGTTCATGCACGAGGAAATGAAAGTCAGGGTGTTTTCAACCCCTTCCACCTTAGCCCTAGGGTCCATGCATGCTGCGAGGCAATAAAGAGATGGAATCGTGGACCAGTACTTCAGGTACTTGGTCTCCATCTCTGCAACCATATGGCTAAGCGTCGGGTCCGCTCGATACTTCCTAAACATGCTACTAATGTTGCATATGCAACGAAGTGCAATGCAAGTGGTGGGCGTATACACCGACGAACACATGTTCGTCGTGTCATAAAATATCTTCAGAAATTTCATAACTGAAATTCCTGAAGCCCAGTCAGTGTCGTCAATAATAAGTTCGCCACTCTTACTATTGACGTAGTCGGATATCACGTGTTCGTATCCAACACATGATTCCAACATCAGGTACGTGTAATTCCAATGATGTCTCACATCCAATTGGAATTTCTTCTTCTTAAGATTCGCAGACAAACAGAGATTACCAAACTCTTGTAGTCTGCGAGGAGTTCAAATATACTTGAGTGCATTGCGTATATTTTCCAACGCAAGGGAACAGACCTTCATACCCGCTTGAACTATCAGGTTAATAACATGACACATGCATCTGACATGAAAGCTCTCTCCTAATGGTGCGTCTCTAATATTCCTAACAAACATATTGATCGCTACTCCATTATTCGCAGCATTATAGAAAGTGACACTAAAAATTTTATTTTGAATTTTATATTCCCTAAATATTTTCATCATACACTCAAAAATGGCCGGGCCATCATGAGGATGAAGAATCTCAGTGAATCCTAATATTTTTTTATTGATTGTCCAGTTAGAATCTACATAATGACTCGTGAGACATGCATAAGAAGAATCATCGTGACATGTCCATATATCGGACATCATGGACACCACTCCACTAAATGCCAAAAATTCCTTAATTATTTTTTGTTTTTCTAACTTATATATCTTTAGTATGTCACTCCTAGATGTGGACCTAGGAATCCTACGATAGGATGGCTGAAAATAAGTCTGCATGATGCGCACTACCCTCGGATCTTCCGAAAATCTGATCGGAAGACCAATCAATGTGATGAGCCTGGCCATGCCGTCCCTACCCAACTTGCTGGAGTATACGAAGGGAGTAAACTTTGAGACTGAACTCGACCCAGTCTCAAAAAATGTAGTGCCAAGTTGGGTTTGCCTAGGATCTAAGGGTCCATGTTTTTTGGAGCATATTTCAGCATGCCTCTTGAGGTGCCCAGTCCCACATGTACTCTTGCATGTTAAAAGTCTCATACAATATTTGCACTGTGCCATTTCAAGTTCCTCACCCCTAACATCTACTTGTGTTATGATTTTAAAATGTGTCCAAACTACAGAAGTCCTCCTAGTTTTTTGTTTTTTAGAACTTTGGGCTGAGAGTGAGACGACAGGAGAAACCAAAGTTTCAGGAGCCACAGACGTCTGTGTAACACTAACATTTTCATTTTCCAAATTTAAATACGTGTCAGGTGTATTTGTCAATTTTTATTTTTCGTAAGTTTTTCTAGAGAGAGAAGCTTTAGAGAGAGAAAGTACAAAAAAACGTAAAATATATTACCCGGTAAAAGCAATGAGGTCAGTCATGTGCAAGGTGCACCGCAGGAAGCTCTGATGTTCAGAACTCAAGTTGAGTTTCACGAAAATCCAAGCCGAAATCAAAATCACGAGGCCCGTGAGAGAGATGCACGGTTTATGTAAGAGAGAGAAAGTATTGAGAGATTTTATGTTTTTGAAAAACATAAATGTTATAGGGAGAGGGGTAGAATTTATAGGCTAAAGAATGTTTTTTTTTTTAAAAAAGATATTTTTTTATTAATTTTTTCAATTTTTTTACGATTTTTAAGGGATAGAATCACGAGGACCGTTGGATTCTGCCCCTTAGCCATTGGAGGTGAATCCAAGGGCTGAAAATCGGTGGAGTTTGAATTTTTTTTTTTTTTGCCGTTGGATTTTGCTCGGATCGGTTCTAACTTCTATGGGCGTCGGGACTCGGGTTTCGGCAGAAAAGACCGCGGGTCGGGTCTGTTTGGACCCGACCCGGGGGCTTTTTACCGGGGGGGGGGGGGGGGGGGGGGGGGCGGGGGACGGCCGGATGGGTCACAAGGCGTGAGTCGTGACTCACGACTCACGCCACGGCACGCGTGACACGCCGCCAGTGCCACGTGTGCCTGCGTGAACCGGCACGCGATGGACCTGTGCCGGCGTGCCGGGCCAGGCCCGGCACGGCACGCGAATATCTTAACCCGGGCATGGATTAAGAACGTGCCGGGCCGGCCCAGGCACGGCCGAACTGTGCCGTGCCTCGTGCCGGGCCGGCCCGGCCCGGCACGTTTGACACCTCTAATGCTATAGCTCAATTCAATGAAGTAATTAATAATATGAACCTTATGGAAGCTGAGTACCTGGGATCGAGTTTTACATGGAGCAATAACTGGAAAAATAGGAGAACAATCTGGTCTAGACATGACCGATTTCTATATAACATTAAATAGGTGGATTTCTGTGGAGGGATGAGAGCGAAACATTTGAGCAAAACATGATCTGATCACAACCCCTTCTTTTAGGATTTAATGTTAGGGGAAAAGAAAAAAAATTTTAAATTTCAAAACATGTGGGGCTTGCATAAAGAGTTTGATGAAGTAGTAGGAAACTCATGGCAAAAACCAACAAATGGGAACCCCATGCAGGTTCAAGCTACAAAATTACGTAGGCTTAGATTTGAACTTGGCAGATGGAACAAAGAAAGATTTGGAAATATAAACAAGAATATTCAGGATACCGAATCTAAAGTAAGTAAATTAGAAATAGAGTATGAGAACAATCAAGATGAATCCTCTAGAATTAAGTTAAATAAAGCAAATGCGGAATTAATGTTATTACTGCATATGGAAGAAATGTTTTGGAAACAAAGGGCCAAAGTAAAGTGGCTTAATGAAGGGGACAATAACACCAAGTATTTTAATGCAGTAGCAAAATTAAAAATTCAAAGACATGAAATAAAAGGTATAAAAATGACATGTGCAGGTGGATAGACGAGGAAGGTGAACATAAAAATGTTTTGGAAGATTATTTTAAAAGTCATCTCTGTGGACACAACCAACAAAGGGACGAATCTTTACTACTACAAATAAATAAAAGAGTATCTGAAGAGCAAAACAAAATAATGAAAGAGTGCCCAAGTGAGGAGGAGATAAAATCTATGGTCTTTAGTGGAAATAAAGACAGTGCAGCTGGTCCAGACGGATGGAATAATGACTTCTTCCAGCGAACCTAAAAGATAATAAAAAAGAAGCCGACCGCCACAATTGCTTGGGTCTTTGCAGGAGTAGAGATTACAAAATCATGGGCCAGCTCATATATTGTACTGATACCTAAGAAGGATAATCCACAAAAAATTGAAGATTATTGACCTATAAGCTTATGCAATTTGGTGTTTATAATTTCAACAAAAGTCCTGCAAAGTAGACTGAATAGGGTAATTCCCTCCATCATTTCCGCAGAACAAGAAGGATTTATCAAAAACAGATTAATAATAAAAAATATCAATTTAACTACATAACTAATGATTGAAATAAGAGTCAAAGTTAGGGGTCATAATGTGTTTATGATGTTAGATTTGTCTAACGCATTTGACGAGGTAGAATGAGACATTTTAAGCTACACGATGTGGAAAATGAGATTTTCGAAATTCTGGATAGATTTAATGTATAGATGTATCTCTAGTGCATGGGTTAAAATTGTAAATAATGGGGAGGTAGGTGGTTAATTTAAGCTAATTAAGGGGCTTAGGCAGGGGGATCCTTTATCTCCGTTACTATTTAAAATATACATAAAATTACTAATAACCAGTTTACAAAAAAATGAATGAGGGGACTATCTCTAGTTTTAAACAACCTAGACATACTTCGAATATAAGCTGTCTAGCTTATGCGGATGATATAATTGTTTTTACAAATGATGGGAGCAAATCATTAAAGAATATGATGAAGCTATTTGATACCGTAGAGGAAGAAATGGAACAACAGCTTAATAAAAATAAATGTCAATTTATTGTTTCAAGGAAAGCACATGAATGGACAATTCAAAGAGAAAAGAATTACAGGCTTTGAGTAGAATAAAGGGGCGCTAATGTACCTGGGTTATTCGATATTTGAGGGTAGAATGAAAGAATAATATTTAACATTTTTAATGAGCAAATTAAGAGAAAAAATAGCTGGATGGAAGAAGAATATGTTAAGTATGGTGGGACGAATCACATTAATTAAACATGTTCTTCAAGGAACTATAGCACACATCTTAATGTCATTACAGCTGCCAAAAAAGATCTTGAACTACTTAGAGAAGGAAATGGTCAACTTCTTATGGGATAAGAAATTAGGAAAAAAATAAGTTACATTGGAAAAAATAGGAAGATATATGCTGCTCAAAGGAGAAAGCAGGCCTAGGCTTGATTAAATTAAATGATATGGCCAAGGGATGGGCATGTAAGAACTGGTTGAGGCTTAAACAAAATGATAGTATGTGGGCGAATTATATGAAAGCTAGATATGGTTCAGAAAGCAATATATATAGGAATCTTAAAAAACCATCTAGAAATTGGAACATTATGATTAAACAAAAAGAATTAGTCGAGAGTAATGCACACTTAATAAATACTATATGGAGATGAACCATAAATCCACAAGGGAAATTCACACTTAAAAGTGTAAAGATTTTAGTGAAAAAAAAAAATCAGTCAAGAGGTCATTAAGGAAGCCTAGTTGAAAAAATCCCACAAAAAATGAATGTATTTATGTGGAACCTTTTATCGAATGCTATTCTTGTGGACTTGAATATTTAGTTGAAGGGGATAAAATTAGCTTCCAGGTGTGAATGTTATTTTGCTAACATAGAAAGTGTAAACCACTTATTTTCAACTGGAAAAATAGTGGTGGAGTCTGGAACTCTTTGGGGATAGTTGCACAAGTAAGCAACGTACTAGAACATATAAATAAAAGACTAATGAGATGGAAGAAAAGTCGTACAAAGAATAAGGTATGTAATTGGTTAAGAAATTACATTCCACACATCATATTATGGAATCTGTGGAAAGCTAGGAATAGAAGTAGGTTCGAAAATATTAAAATATATGCTAAGCATAGAATAGAGGAAATCAAAAAAGATTGTTCATGGGTCTCAACAGGATTTCCATTAAAACTTAAAAATATGGAAATCGAAGATGAGAAGATAAGGGTTTGGGGATTACATAAAATTAAGGAAAAAAGCCCTGTGATTAGAGTGGTTAGTTGGGAAAAACCTCTAAGGGGAAGTCTTGCTTTAAACATAGATGATAACTTTAACAGGGATATGGGTGAGGCGCGGGGAGGAGGAGTGATAAGAAATGAGCAAGGTGGTGTTATAAAAGCCTATACTATGAAAGAAAAAGCATCATCGGCTTTGCATGCAGAAATATTAGCCTTACACAAAGGGCTTAAAATATGCAAGAAAAATTTTTATATTAATATAAGAGTACGAGTAGATTCGATTATACTGGTGATTCTAGGTATGAATAACATAGAAATGTGGAAATATGAAAAATAAATAAAGTTAATTAGAAGTCTCTTAACTGATTTGAAAGGGGAAATTAAACATATATACAGGGAAGCCAATGTTGTCACGGATAAATTAGCCAGAGAAGGTCTGAAGAAAGGAATACAAGAGTTTGAGGAAGCCAATATACTGGATAAATATAAAGGTCTAATTATTCTAGATAGAAGTAGAATTTTTGTATATTAGAATTCAAAAGCAATAGCGAATTTTGATCTCCCTGGTCATATGGGGTTTATACTGGCTCTGCTTGGTTTTTAAGGTTTACAGGTATAAGTCAAGATGAAGGGATAACGAAATGTAATATGAAAATTATTCAATCACATTAAGCAGAATAATATTTTATGTATTTTAAAGTGTAGAAACTGCAAAACTATATAAGGGAAAATGTATATACGAGGCAAAGGGGCAGCAAAAATGCATGAAAATAGTGCTTACATGAGCCAAACAAATTTAAATGGTGGACAAAGTTGTTCAGGAAAAATAAGCATGCAAATTTGTAGTGCAGGAAAATTGTGCATAAAACTATGATTTGAAAGAATAAATATTCTGGATTGTGCTTCACGTGTGCTAAAGTGCATGGACTACAAAGAAGGATAATAGTCAACACAAATATCTATTTTCTGCTTTGAGCTTGTGACGTAGGGAGAAAGCCAAACATTAAAAGTTGGTTAAGCTGAATATGCATGAAGATGGACAAAGTCACAAATATAAGAGTAGCTATTGCATGTTAAATTTTATGTTTGAGGGTGTGACAGCATAAGGGTGTAAAAGGTGTTATGGGATGTAATAGAAGCATGTACTTTTCTATGCTGAATTTAATGTAGGGGTAGGAAGTCGGAGGCAAAAATGATGGTTCTGCAGTGGGCAGATATCTATAGTTTTGGGAATTGTGTCTGTTTTATAGGGTCAAGCATGGATTACAGAAGGCAGAGGAGGAAAGGTAAAAGAAGAAATAGTAGAGAGGCTGCCAAATATAATGCAATAACAGAAGGAGAGATAAATAGGCCATAAGAAGCACGTGGAGTGAGGAATAAATGATAAACAGAATGGAGAGAAAAAGAATAGATATAGAGGCTGCCAAAATTTGCAAAAACAGAGGAGGGGATTGCATATGTGAAAGTAACCTACAAAAATACAAGGGTGGCAGAGAAATAATCTATAAATAGACTGTAAGACAACATAAGGCAAAGAAGCAAGTAGAGAGAGAAATTTAGAAATAGGATATATAAAGTTACGAGGTGTGTATTGCTTTTATTTTTAAAGGGTGTAAAAGGAAAAAGGGTAGTTCTAGATTGTAAAAATGGTATTCCTCCACCAAAAGAGAGGGCTTTTATTAATAAAACAAACTTTTGCAAAAAAAAGAACAATAAGCATAAGCAAAATAAGAAGAAAAAGAAGAAATAGATGAAAATGATAAAAAATTTAGAATAAAAAGATTAAGAAGAATAAAAAGAATAAGAGGAATAAGAATAATAAGAAGAATAATAAAAATAAGAAGAATAATAATAATAAAAAGAATAATAAAAATAAGAAAAATACCAAGAATAAGAAGAATAAGAATAATAAAAAGAATAAGAAGAATAAGAATTATAAGAAGAAAATGAAGAAAAAGAAGAATATGAAGACCAAGAATAATAAAAAGAATTAAAAGAATAAGAAGAAAAAGAAGAAGAAAAAATAATAAGATTAAGAAGAAACGAAGAATAAGAAAAAAAAAAGGTGCATATGAAGTATAAGAATAAAAAGAAGAATAAAAAAAATAAAAAGAATAAGAATAATAAGTAGAAAAATATGAATAAGAAGAATAAGAAAAATAAGAAGAATAAAAAAAAGAAAAATAAGAAGAATAAGAATAGTAAGAAGAATAAAAAGAATAAGATGAATAAGAAGAATAAGAAGAATAAGAAGAATAAGAAGAATAAGAAGAATAAGAAGAATAAGAAGAATAAGAAGAATAATAAGAATAATAAGAATAAGAAGAATAAGATGAATAAGAAGAATAAGCTGAATAAGTAAAATAAGATGGATTGTGTATATAAGAATAAGAAGAATAAGAATAATAAGAAGAATAAGAAAAATAACAAGAATAACACGAAAATGAAGAATAAGAAGAAGAAAAAGAAGAAAAATAATAAAGAGATTAAGATGAGTAAGAAGATTAAGTAGAATAAAAAGAATGAGAAGAATAGGAAGAATAAGAAAAATAAGTAGAATAAGTAGAATAAAAAAAGAAGAATAAAAGAATAAAAAGAAAAAGAAGAATAAGATGAATAAGATTAAGAATATGAATGATAACTATAAAAAGAATAATATGAATAATAAGAAAAGTAGAATAAGAAGTATAAGAAGAATAAAAAGAATAAGATGAATAAGAAGAATAATAAAAATAAGAAGAATAAGAAAAATAAGAAGAATAAGAATAAAAATAAGAATAAGAAGAATAAGATTAAGTAGAAAAGATAGAATAAGATGAATATGAAGAATAAGAATAATAATTAGAATAGAAAAATAAGAAGAATATGAAGAATTAAAAGAAATTAAAGAATAAGTAAAATAATAAGAATTAAAAGACTTAGAAGAATCAGAAGAATAAGATGAATAAAAATAATAAGAAGAATAAGAATAAGAAGAAGAATAATAATAAGTATAACAATTAAAAGAATAATAAGAATAAGAAGAATAAAAAGAAGAAAGAGAATAAGAAAAATAAGAAGAATATGAATAATAAGAAAAATAAGAAGAATATGAATAATAAGAAAAATAAGAAGAATTAGAAGAATAAGAAGAATAAGAAAATTAAGAGGAATAAGAAATAAAAGAAGAAAGAGAAGAAAAAGAAAATAAGAAGAATAATAAGAATAAGAAGAATAAGAAGAAAAAAAAGAATAATAAAAATAAGATGAATATGAAGAATAAGAATAATAAGAACAATAAGAAGAATAAAAAGAATAAGAAGAATAAGAATAATAAGAATAATAAGTAGAAAAATAAGAATTAGATGAATAAGCAGAATAAGAAGAATAAGAATAGGAAGAATATGAAAAAAAGGAATAATAAAAAAAATAAGAATAATAAGAATAATAAGAAAAAAAGAAGAATAAAAAGAAAAAGAAGAATAATAAGAATAATAATAATAAGAAAAATAAGAAATATAAGAAAAATAAGAAAATAAGAAGAATAAGAAGAATAAGAAAAATAAAAAGAAGAAGATTAAGAAGAATATAAAGAATAAGAAGAATAAAAAGAATTGGTAGAATAAGAAGAATAAGAAAAATAAGTAGAATAACAAAAATAAGAAAAAAAAGAAGAATAAGATGAATAAAAAGAATTAGAAGAATAATAAGAATAAGAATACTAAAAATAAAAAGAATAATAAGGAGAATAAGAAGAATAAAAAGAATAAGAATATTAAAAAGAATAAGAATATTAAGATAAATATGAAGAATAAGAAGAATAAGATGAATAAGATGAATAAGAAGAATGAGAAGAATAAAAAGAATAAGATGAATAAGAAGAAGAATAAGAATAAAAGAATAAGAAGATTAAGAAGAATAAGAAAAATAAGATGAATATGAAGAAAAAGAAGACTAATAAGAATAAGAAGAATAAAAAAAATAAGAAGAATTAGAAGAAAAAGAAAATAAGAAGAATAAGAAAAATAAAAAGAATAAGAAGAATAAGAAGATTAAGAAGAATAAGAAGAATAAGAAGAATAAGAAGAATAGGAAGAATAAGATGATTAAGATGAATAAGGAGAAAAAAATGAATAAGAAGAATAAGATGAATAAGAAGAATAAGATGAATAAGATGAATAAGAAAAATAAGAAGAATAAGAAGAATAAGAAGAATAAGAAGAATAAGAAGAATAAAAAGAATAGGAAGAATATGTAGAAAAATAAGAATAAAATGAATAATAAGATTAAGAAGAATAAGTATAATAAGAAGAATATGTATAATAAGAAGAATAAGAAGAAAAGAAAAATTAGAAGAATAATACGAATAAGAATAATAATAATAAGAAGAATAAGAGGAATAAGAAAAATAAGAAGATTTATAAGAATAAGAATAATATGGATAATACGAATAATAATAAGAATAAGAAGAATAAAAAATATAAGAACAATAATAAGAATAAGAATAATAAGGAGAATAAGAAGAATAAAAGGATTAAAAAGAATAAGAATATTAAGAAAAATATAAAGAATATGAAGAGTAAGAAGAATAAAAAAAATAAGAACAATAAGATGAAATCGAAGAAAAAGATGAATAATAAGAATAAGAAGAATTAGAAGATTAAGACGATTAAGAAGATTAAGAATAATAAGAAGAATAAGAAGAATAAGAAGAATAATAAGAATAAGAAGAATAATAAGAATAAGAAGATTTAGAAGAATAAGAAAAATAACAAGAATAACAAGAATAACAAGAATAAGAAGAATAAGAAGAATAAGAAGAATAATAAGAATAAAAAGTATAAGAAGAATAAGAAGAATAAAAAAAATACGAAGAATAATATGAAAAAGAAGAATAATAAGTATAATAAGAATAAATAGAATAATAAGAATTAAAAGAATAAAAATAATAGGAAGAATAATAAAAATTAGATGATTAAGAAGAAAAATTATAATAAGAAGAATAAGTAGAATAAAATGAATAAGAAAATAAGAAAAGAAGAAGAATCAGAAGAATTAGAAGAATACGTATAAAAAGAAGAATAAGAAAAATAATAAGAATGAGAAGAATTAAAAGATTAAGAAGAATAAGAAGAATAATAACACTAAGAAGAATATAAATAATAAGATGAATTAGAAGAAATAGATAAAAAAGTAAAAAAATAAGAATAAGAAGTTTAAGAAGAATAATAAGAATAAGAAGAATAAGAAGAATAATAAAAATAAGAAGAATAATAAGAATAAGAATAATAAGAAGAGTACCAAGAATAAGAAATATAAGAATAATAAAAAGAATTTGAAGAATAAGATAAATAAGAAAAATAAGATGAAAAATAAAGAAATAAAAGAATAAGAAGAAAAAAATGAATAAGAAGAATATGCAAACTAAGAAGAATAAAAAGAATATTAAAAATAAGAAGAATAAGAAGAATAAGAAGAAAAGTAATAAAAATAAGAAAAATAAAATAAGAAGAATAAAAAGAATAAGAAGAATAAGAAGAATACAAAGAAAAAGAAAAATAAGAAGAATAAGATGAAAATGAAAAATAAGAATAATAAAAAAAATAAGTAGAATAAAAGAATAGGAGGTATAAGTATAAAAATAAGAATATAAAGAATAGAATAATAAAAAGAATACGAAAAATAAGAAGAATAAGAAGTATGAGATGAATAAGAAGAATAAATAATAATAATAAGTTTATAAAATTAGAACATTAAGAAGAATAATAAGATTATAAAAATTAGAAGAATAAAAAGAAGAAGAAGAAGAAGAATAATAATAATAATAATAATAATAATAATAATAATAATAATAAATAGAAGAAATAGAATAAAAATAAGAAAAATAAAAATAAGAAGAATAATAATAATATGAAGAATAATAAGAATATGAAGAATAATAAGAATAGAAGAATATCAAGAATAACTAGATAAGAAGCATAAGAATAATATGAAGAATAATAAGAATAAGAAGAATAAGAAGAATAAGAAGAATAAGAATTCCTTTATTTTTATTCTGGGCAAGGATAGTATGGCTGGGCCATATGGCTAGAATAATTATTTTTTCTAGATTTTTTGGCATATTGTTAAACACAATCTTGTTACTACAATTTCATGTTTTTTTTTGTAGAAGTAGAGATTCACAAGGCATGGGTGAATTTTTTTATTGTTTTAATTCCAAAAAAAGAATTGCCTTAAAAATGTCAGGACTTTAGATCAATTAGCTTGTGCAATGCGGTCTATAAGATTCTGACCAAGATCCTGCAAGGTAGATTAAGCTGTATTCTGCCAGATATAATATCACAAGAACAGACAAGGTTTATTAAAAATAGATTAATGATTGAAAATATAAGATTAGCTTCAGAAATGATGAAAGAAATAGCAATTAAAATTAGAGAAAATAACTTACTAGTGAAATTAGATTTATCCAATGCATTTGATAGGGTAGAATGAGATATACTTTGCTTTGTCCTAAGGTAATTTGGTTTCTAGGAACCATCCATTGATTTGATATACAGATGTTTTTCGAGTGTATGGTGAAAGTTATTGTGAATGGTAAGAAATGGGAAGAGTTTAAGCTGCGAAGAAGGTTAAGAAAATGAGACCCTTTGTATCCTTTATTATTTGATATATATTTAGTATTACTAATTCTTAGCTTAAATAGAAAATTGGTGGAAGAAAAAATACATTCTTTCGGGCTACCAAGGATCACACCAAGAATAGGCTGTTTAGTCTATGTAGATGATGTGATAATTTTCACAAATACGAGTAGCAGATTTTTGATGAATTTAATGGAGCTTCTACACACATTAGAAATAGAAAATAGGCAAAAAGTGAATACAAATAAGTGTCAATTCATGTTAGCAGAAAAAACTTTAGAAAAAGTAGCTAATAAGATTAAAAACATCATTGGTTTTACACAAAACAAAGGCACCTTAATGCATCTGGGTTGTCCTATATATGAGGGCAGACTCAAGGATAAGCATTTAATTTTCTTGTAGGACAATATGAGAAGAAAATCACAGGCTAGAAAGAAGAATTATTGGGATATAGAGGTAGAATCACTTTAATTTCTCATGTACTTCAGACCACTTTTGTTCATATCTTATCAGTCTTTCATCATCGAAGAGCTTCATTAAGAAATTAGAAATGGAAATAGCTAATTTTTATGGGGTAAAAAAGATGGAAGGCTGAAGCTCCATTGGAAGAGTTGGAAAGGTATTTGTTTTCCAAAAGATGAAGCAGGATTAAAAATAATTAGTTTATAGGATATGGCCACCGCATGGGATTGTAAGGGATGGTCGAGATTAAAAGAAAATAATAGTTTATTGGCCAAGTACATGAGAGGTAAATATGGATGGGATAAGGATAAGTGCTTGAGGAAGGCCTCAAATAATTGGAAAGCACAGGTAAAACAAAAAGAGATAGTAGAACGCACTCGACACTGAAAAAAAGTGGCTGGAAATAGACACATAACCTACAATGATCATTTGCTTTAAAATTGGCTAAAGAATTGATAAGAAAAAAAAGCATGCGCAACCACTTTTTAAATGGGCTTGGAAAGCAAATATGTCAAAAAATGAACTCCTTTGCATGAAAAGTTATTACTAATGCTGTATAGGTTGCTACAAATGTTCAAAGAAAAGGTATAAAGATGGTATCCATATGTGAATGTTGCTTTGTTGCAATAGAAACAATAGATCATTTATTCTCAAAAGAAAAAATTACAGTAAGTAGTTTGGAAGGAACTAAAAAATAACAATCAATTTAGTTGAAAAAAGGTAAGATTAGTAGACAGAATTAATAAGTGGGGCAGGGAATCCTTAAGAAGCCCAATTAGAAAATGGTTTATTAAAATCTCCCTCATGTAGTCATCTAGTGCTTATGGAAAGCTAGAAATAAAAGTAGATTTAAGGGAATAAAGATGAATGTAGCTAAAATCTTAAAAGATATTAGAAAGGAAATTAGTAATATATCCTGTACAAGGACTATTAGGATTAAAGATATGATGGAAGATATAACAATTAAGAACACATTGAACCTGGCTACAAACAAGATAAAGGTAAATATGGTTAGAAGCATAAGATGGAACAAGCCGTCAACCGGGTAAACTTTCTCTTAACACGGATCTTAGTTTTAACAAAGACATAGGGGCAGCAGATGGAGGAGGAGTAATAAGGAATTCTCATGAGAATATCGCTAAAGCTTCTACTCTTCCCTGTAATGCTTCATTGGCTCTCCACTCCAAAATCTGTGCACTAAAAAGAGGACTATATATTTGTAATAATTAGGATTAAAAAATTTACAAAATCAAGTAGACTCTAAGTTACTTGTATATCTGGTAGAGAATAGAATAACTTTATGGAGGTATGAGGAAGAGATGAGATAATCATAAACCTCATGGTAGATTTAAAGGTATCAATATCACACATATATAGGGAAGCAAATGCATTGGTAGATAATTTAGTTAGAATAGGTTTACTTAAAGGAGATAATGAGTATGATGAGGAAACTCTACCAGGAAAACTAAAAGTGTTAGCTAAACTAGATAGGATCGCTTTCCCATATGTAAGAATAAATAAAGATTGGATATGGGAGCTACTGAAAATGTCATTTCTATTCAATATTGTTGTAGATTCTCTGTGCAGGTCTTTCCTTGCAGTGAGTTTTGGGTGCGAAATCCTATTCTATGGGGCTATTTTATAATATGGGGGGGGGGGGGGGGGGGGGGGGGTTAAGGATTGAGGTAGGTAGGTTTCTTGTTTTTATGCATGGGATAGGATCAGGTGATGTATGTTAATTACTGTATTAGAAGAGAAATAAGAAATTGCAAAGTCAAGTTCTGCATTAGCTTGCTCTGTATATTTCTTGTTAATTGCTGTAACTGAATGTGATTGTATGTTTGAAAATTAATGTGTAATTTGAAGGGGGGCCGTGTATTAGCCGGTCTATAAGTTAGTTGAGTCAGAAGGCCACTTGTTTGGGGGTGTACTAGGGGTTATAATTTCAGTAATAGCACCGAGGTTCCAAATAGGGGCAGAGTGGCAGACATATCAGGAGGATGGAAGAATAAAAATAGCAATTTAGAGTACTGCCAAGGAGCAAAGTAGATAGCAAAAAGTAGAAAGTTGAAGGGCTATTGCATCGAGGATATGCTACTGGGCAGAAGGCTGCCTGTATTAGTATATGTGCTATGTTTTGCCATGTTTTTGTATGTTTTCAGAAATGCAGGGTTTACAACTGCTAGAAGATCAAGAAACACAAGAGAGAAAACTAGTTAAAGCTTAGGGACAACCAAGCTAAGTGGGAATTGGATACAATAGCAAAAAGGCTGCCAAATTTTTACCTAAGGAGGCAAAAGATATGATAGTAGAAAGTGAGAGGTTGTAGATAGAGAAAGAAGTAAACATGTAGGATTAATGGGGAATAGAAAAGGCAAATCAAGTAGGCTTTATTTTAAGAAAATTAGATTAAAGACAAACTGGAATTGTCTTACTTCAATTAGAATTTGACTGAAAGCTTTATAGTTCATTGTTTTATTTTATAAAGGGTGTAAAAGGGGAAAAGTGTAGTTCTCTAGCTAGTAAAAATGGTATTCCTCCACCGAAACTGAGGACTTTTATAATTAATAAAACAAACTTAAAAAAAGAAGAATATGAAGAATAATACGAATAAGAAGAATAAGATGAATAAGAAGAATAAGAAGAATAAGACGAATAAGAAGAATAAGACGAATACGATAAATAAGGAGAATAAAAAGAATAAGAAGAATTATAAGAATAAGAAGATTAAGAAATAATAAGAAGAATAAGAAGAATAAAAAGAATAATAAAAATAAGAAGAATCAGAAAAATACGAAGAATAAGATGAATAAGAAGATTATAAGTATAATAAGAATAAGTAAAATAATTAGAATTAGAAGAATAAAAAGAATAAGAAAATTTAGATTGCTATATATGAAATTTGTTTTTTAATTATCTGTTTATATAACCAACTGTATTTTCGGTTTTAATATTTTTATGTAAGTGTAGGAAATGAAATATTAAGAGGCTGGGGATGTAGTAGTAGCACATTAACGGAGGTCCTACTGACCGGTCGGCGGGCTGAAATTTTTGAAGTAGAGCCTGACCCGTTCAATGATCCGACATGCTCTGGTTAAATGAACCGAGATGATTTTTAATATAAAATGTTTTGTAATTTTTTTTTCAGGTGGCTATTTTTGGACCCGTGTAACTGTTCATCGTTTCTATCTCTTCTCTCTGCAAGATTTATCGTGATTGCTCTGTGTGCTGCATACTGTAAGACATTTCTGTTGATTTAATCTGTAACGCATAAGCATTTTCTGGTGGATATAGTTAGTCGTACGGTGAGACTAGTGAAACATGTTATTTTTGGTGTTTGTTTCTTGTTTTTGATTCTGTCATGGATGGTTGCTGGATTGGGATATATACATTACTTGTTTTATGTGTTTCTGTTGATTCTGTATCTCAATCTCACTACCGTGGAAGTGCAATTGCTCAACTTAGATGAATAAAAAGAATAAGGAGAATAAAAAGAATAAGAAAAATAAGAAAAAATGAAGAATGAGAAGAATAAGAATAATAAGTAGAATAATAAGAATAAAACGAATAAAAAGAATAGGAAGAATATGAAGAATAAGAAGAAATAGATGAAAACGAAGGAAAATAAGAAAAAAAATGATAAAGAAGATTAAGAATAATACTAAAAAGAAGAATAATAAAAAGAATAATAAGAATAATAAGAATAACAAAAAATAAGAAGAAAACAAAGAATAAGATGAATAAGAACAATAAAAAGAATAAGAAGAAAAAGAAGAAGAAGCAAAATATGAAGACAAAGAAGAATAAGAAAATAAGAAGAAAATGATGAATAAGAAGAATAAGAAGAAAAAGAAAATAAGAAAAATAAAATGAATAAGAAGAATAAGAAGAATAATATGAATATAAAGAATAATAATAATAAGAAAAATAAGAATAATAAAAAGAATACGAAAAATAAGTATAAAAATAAAAATAAGAAGAATAAGAAGAATAAGTACAATAAGAAAAATAATAAGAATTTGAATAATTAGAAGAATAAAAAGATTAAGAAGAATAATAAAAAAAAAGAATAAGAAGAATATGAAGAATATGAAGAATAAGAAGAAGAATAAGAATAAGAAGAATAAGAAGAATAAGAAGAATAAGAAGAATAAGAAGAAGAATAAGAATACAAAGAATAAGAAGAATAAGAAGAAGAATAAGAAGAATAAGAAGAATAAGAAGAATAAGAATAATTAAAAGAATAAGAAGAATTAAAAGAATAAGAAGTAGAAGAAAAATAATAAATATAAGAATAATTAGAAGAAAAGAAGAATAAGAATAAAATAAGAAAAATAAGAAATATAAGAATAAAAAAAAGAATAAAAAAAAGAATAAAAAAAAGAAAAATAAAATGAATAAGAAGAATAATAAGATTAAGAATAATAAAAAGATGATGAAGATTAAGAAGAATAAGAAGAAAAAGAAGAATAACAAAAATAACATGAAAATAAAGAATAAAAAGAAGAAAAAGAATAAAAATGAAGAAATAAGAAAATGAATAAGAAGAGTATAAAGATTAAGAATAATAAAAAGAATAAGAACAAAAAGAAGAAAAAGCAGAATAAATAGAATAAGAAGAATAAGAAGCATAAGAAGAATAAGTAGAATATTAAGAATAAGAAGAATACGAAGAATAAGAAGAATAGGATGAATAAGAACACTAAGAAGAATAAAAAGAATAAGAAGAAAAGTAGAATAAGAATAATAAGAATGTGAAGAATAAGAATAATAATAATAACAGGAAGAATAATTAATATAAATGAATAATAAGAATAATAAGAAGAATAAGAATAAAAAGAATAAGAATAAAAAGTATAAGAAGATTAAGAAGAATAAGAAGAATATGAATACTAAGAAGAATAAGAAGAATAAGAAGAATATGAATACTAAGAAGAATAAGAAGAATAAGAAGAATAAAAAGAATAAGAAGAATAAAAAGAATAAGAAGAATAAGAAGAAAAATAAGAATAAGAAGAAAAATAAGAATAAGAAGAAAAATAAGAATAAGAATAATACAAAAAAGAAGAAGAATTAGAAGAATAAAAATAAAAAAAAATTACAATCATATGAACATAAGTACAAAAAGAAAAATAAGAAAAATAAGAAGATTATAAGAATTTAAGAAAAAGAATAATAATAATCATAATCATAATCATAATAATAAAAAGAATATGAAGAATAAGATAAATAAGAAGAATAAGAAGAATAAGAAGAATAAGAAGAATAAAAAGAATAAGAAGAATAAAAAGAATAAGAAGAATAAGAAGAATAAGAAGAATAAGAAGAATAAGAAGAATAAGAAGAATAAGAATAAAAGAAGAATAAAAAGAATAAGAAGAAAAAGAATAATAAGAAGAATACAAAAAAGAAGAAGAATTAGAAGAATAAAAAGATAAAAATAATAACAAAGATTACAATCATATGAACATAAGAACAAAAAGAAAAATAAGAAAAATAAGAAGATTATAAGAATTTAAGAAAAAGAAGATTAATAATAATTATAATAATAAAAAGAATAAGAAGAATAAGATAAATAAGAAGAATAAGAAGAATAAGAAGAATAAAAAAAATAAGAAGAATAAGAAGAAATAAAAGTAAAAGAAGAAAAATAAGAATAAGATAAATAAGAAGATTACTAATAATAAAAAGAATAAAAGAATAACAAATTTAAGAAGAATAAGAAGAATATGAAGAATTAGCAGAACAAGAAGAATACCAAGAATAAAAAGAATAATAATAATTAGAAGAGTAAGAAGAAAAAAAAATAAGAAGAATAAAAAGAATATGAAAAATAATGAGAATAAGAAGAATAAGATGAATATGATATAAGAATAATAAGAAGAATAATAAGAATAAAAAGAACAAGTAGAATAAGTATAAAAATACAAATAAGAAGAATAAGAAGAATAAGTAGAAAAATACAAATAAGAAGAATAAGAAGAATAAAAATAATAAGAAGAATAAGAATAATAAGAAAAAAAGAAGAATAAGAAGAAAAAGAAGAAAACAAAGAATAAGAAGAATAAAAATATATAAAATATTAGAAGATTAAGAAGAATAAGAAGAATAAGAAGAATAAGAAGTATAATAAGAGTAAAAAGAATAAAAAGAATAAGAAGAATAATACGTATATGAACAAAAAAAAGAAGAAGATTAAAAAAAATAAATGAATAATTAGAATAACTAGAATAACTTAAAAATAGAGAATAAGAAGAATAAGAAGAATAAAAAAAATAAAAAGAATAAAAAGAATTAGAAGAATAATAAGATTAAAATAATAAAAAGAATAATAAGAATAATAAGAATAAAAAAACAAGAAGAATAGGAAGAATTAGAAAAATAAGAAGAATAAAAAAAATAAGAAGTATAATAAGAATAAGAAGAATACGATGAATAGAAAGAATAAGAAGAATAAGAAGTATTATTACAATAAGAAGAATAAGATGTATAGAAACAATAAGAAAAAAATGAAGAATAATAAAATTAAAAGAATAAGAAAAATAATAAGAATTAGAAGAATAATAAGAATAATAAGAATTAGAATAATAAGAAGAATTGAAGAATAAGAAAAATAAGAATTATAAGAATTATAAGAAGAAGAATAATAAGAAAAATAAGAAGAAATAGAAGATAAAAAGAATAAAAGAATAATAAAAATACGTAGAATAATAAGAATAAGAAGAATTAGAAAAATTTGAAGAATTTGAAGAATTAGAATAATTAAAAGAAAAAGAAAAATAAGATGGATAAGAAGAATAAGAAGAATAAGAAGAATTAGTAGAAAGGATGAAAAATAATAATAAGAAGAATACAAAGAATAAGAAGAAAAAGAAGAATTAAGAAGTATAATTAGAATAAGAAAAATAAAAATAATAAAAAGAATAAAAGGAATAAAGAGAATAAGAAGGATAAGAAGAATATGAAGAATAAAAAGAATAATAAGAATAAGATGAAAAAGAATAAAGAAAAGAATAAGAAGAATAAAAAGCATAAGAAGAATAATAAAAATAAAAATTATAAAAAGATTAAGAAGAATAATATGAATAAGAAAAATAAAAAGAATAAGAAGAATAAGAAGAATAAAAAGAATAAAATGAATATAAGAAGAATAAGAAGAATAAAAAGAATAAAAAGAATAATAAGAATAAAAAGAATAAAAAAAATAATATGAATAAGAACAATAAAAAGAGGAAGATTAATAAGAATAAGAAGAAAAAGATGAAACAAGAATAACATGAAAATGAAGAATAAGAAGAATAAAAAGAAGATAAATAATAAAAAGAATAAGAAGAGTAACAAGATTAAGTAGAATAAAAAGAATAATAAGAATAAGATGAATGAGAATAAAAAGAATAATAATAAAAATAAAAAGAATATGATGAATAAGAAGAATAAGAAAAATAAATAGAATAAGAAGAATAAATAGAATAAGAAGAATCAGAAGAATATGAAGAATAAGAAGAATAATAAGAATAAGAAGAATAAGAAGAATAAGAAGAATAAGAAGAATAAGAAGAATAAGAAGAATAAGAAGAATACGAAGAATAAGAAAAATAAGAAAAATATGAAGAATATGAAGATTATGAAAAATAAGAAGAATAAAATGAATATGAAGAATAAGAATATTAAGAAGAATAAAAACAATAATAAGATTAAGTAGAAAAATAAATATAAGAAGAATAATAAGAATAAGAATAATAAAAATAATAAGAATAATAAAGAGAATATAATAAAAAAGAAGAATAAGAAGAATAAGTAGAATAATAAGAATAAGAAGAATAAGAAGAATAAGAAGTATCAATAGAATAAGAAGAATAATAAGAATGATAAGAATAATAAGAATAATAAGAATAAAAATAATTTGAAAAATAAGAATAATAAGAAGAATAAGATGAAAGGAAGTATAACATGAATAAGTATAATAAGAAGAATAAGAAGAATAAGAAGAATAAGAAGAATAAGAAGAATATTAAGACTAAGAATAATAAGAATAAAAAGAAAAAGAAGAATAAAAAGAATAATATGAATAATATGAATAAGAAGAATAAAAAGAATAAGAAGATTAAAAAGAAAAGAAGAATATGAATTAAATAAGAAAAAAAAAGAAGAATCAGAAGAATAAGAAGAATAAGTAGAATAAGAAGAATAAACAGAATAAGAAGAATAAAAAGAAATAAAAGAATAAAAAGAATAAGAAAAATAATAAGAATAAAAAGCAGAATATTATGAAGAAAAAGAAGAAACAAGAATAACAAAAAAATGAAAATAAGAATAATATGAAGAATAAAAAGAAGTAAAATAATAAAAAGAATAAGAAGAGCAAGAAGATTAAGTAGAATAAAAAGAATAAGCAGAATAAAAAGAATAAGCAGAATAAGAAGAATAATAATAAAAAGAATAATACGAAGAATAAAATAAATATTAAGAATTAGATTAATAATAAGAATAAAAAGAAATATAAAAATAATAAGAATTTGAAAAAATAAGAAGAAAAAAAAGAATAATAAGAATGGGAAGAATAAGAAGAATAGAAAGAATAAGAAGAATAAGGTGAATAAGAGGAATAAGAAAAATAAGTAGAATAATAAGAAATAGAAGAATAAGAAGAATAAGAATAAGAATACTAATAATAATATGAAGAATATGAAGAATAAGTAGATTAAAAAGAATAAAAATATTAAAAAAATATGAAGAATACGACGAATAAAAGAATAAGAATAATAAGAAAAAGAATAAGAAAAAGAATAAAAAGAAGATTAAAAATATAAAACAATAATAAGAATACATAGAATAATAAGAATAAGAAGAATTAGAAGAATTTCAAGAATTTGAAGTTTTAGAAGAATTAAAAGAAAAAGAAAAATAAGAAGAAGAAGGAGAATAAGTTGAAAAGGAAGAATAAGAAGAATAAGTAGAAGAATAATAATAATAAGAGAATAATAAGGATAAAAAGAATAATAAGAAGAAGAATAATAATAATAATAATAATATGAAGAATAATAAGAATAAGATGAAAATCAAGAAAGAGAAGAATACGAATAATAATAATATTTAAAAGAATAAAAATAATAAAAATAATATGAAATATAAAAAAAATAATAATAATAATATGAATATTAAGAATAAAAAGAATAATAAGAATAAGAAAAATAAAATGATTAAGAAGAATAAGAAAAATAAGAAGATTGAGGAGAATAAAAATAAAAAGAAGAATAAGAAGAATAAGAAGAATAAAAAAAGAATAATTAGAAGTATAATAAGAATAAGAAGAATAAAATTAATAAGAAGAAAATATAGAAAAAGAAGAATAAAAATAATAATAATAATAAGTAGAATAAATACATTAAGAAGAATAAAAAGAATAAGAAAAATAAAAAGAATAAGAAAAATAAAAAGAATAAGAAGAATAAGAAGAATAATAACAATAAGAAGAATAAGAATAATATGAAAAATAAGAAGAATAAGAACAAAAAAAAGAATTAGAACAATAAGAAGAATTGTAAGAATAAGAAGTATAAGATGAATAAGTAGAATAAAAAAATAAAAAAAATAAGAAAAATAAGAAGAATAAAAAGAATAAGAATAATAAGAATAATAATAAGAGTAATAAGAATAAGAAGAATAAGAAGAATACAAAGAATAAAAAAATAAAAATAATAAGATTAATAATAAAAGTAATAAGAATACAAAGAATAAGAAGAATAATAGAATAAAAAGAATAAGAAGAATAAGAAGAATAAGAATAATAAGAATAATAAGAATAATAATAATAGTAATAAGAATATGAAGAAAATGAAGAATAAGAAGAATAATTAGAATAAGAAGAAGAAACTGGGAAATCCTGCACCTCTAAGAACTAGAGTGAGAAAGTTGATTTTTATTTATAAAAAGCTTCAATTTCTTGAAAATAGTGGTGGTTTTGAGTTTAAAATGGAAGAAATTTATTATCTTGTACATAAGAAATCTTTTTCCATCACATATCATTTATCCGCCCCATAAATAAACAAATGAAAATTAATGAGGAAGGATGGATAACCAATCTGAAGCTCCTAATAATTCTTCTATAATAATAGAAGCTCTTCCCTTATTTATGGAAACTAATAATAACAATTCTATTCAAGAAATAGAAGCAGATAAAATCAGAACTATGATGGATAAAATTAACGGCTATTAAAACTAGAAAACCTAAAAAACAAACTAATCCAAAAGACACTGAGGGGTGGTTTTCTGGTTCTGATGGTTATGAGCCATATATTAAAATCTACAATGATATCATAATTACTCCAGAAACATATTACCCTAATCAATCTAAAGATGACATACATATTGAAAAAAAAAGATCAGAAATAATTAATAGGCAACAGGCCTTAGAGGAACTGAAAATTATAAGTCTATAATTACCTATTATCAACAAGGAGGGAAGATCTGAATTAATTCATAGCTCTAATCACACAAAAAAGACAAGAAATACAAAAAAAATACATAAATAAAACATATGATACAAAGTGTAAAATAGAGGCTCAACTAAAATCCTCAAATAATGTTTAGATATTTATTCTGAAATATTAGGCAATATCAAACTCTTCATCCTTAAACAGATTAATAAAATGATAAAATTAAATAAAATTTAACTATTAATATTAGCAGAACTAATGGTGAATAAAAAGTAGCTAGAAGAATATAAGAATAAGTTAGTTTTCATGAATGCTTTCTCTAATAAAGCCAGTAAAAAATGGGCGATGTGGAAAGATTATATGGATATTGCAAAGTTTGAGGAATATGAAGAAATAATAAATCTCAGCCTAAATAAAAGTAAACCCGTAATAATTTCAGTAGTTTATGCTAGTAACTTCAAAGAAAAAAGAAAAGAACTCTGGAAAATCATGGAGGATACAACATTCAAAAACACACCCAGAATAATAGAAGGAAAGTTTAATACTATTAGAAATTCTTCAGAAAAAATGTGGCAAACCTATAAATTTACAAGCTAGTGATCACTTCAATGAAACAATCACTAGATGTAATTTACTGGAAGCTAACTTTTTAGGTTCAAATTTTACATGGACTAACAAGCATAAAAAGAAAGGATCTATCTGGTCTGGACTGGATAGAGGCCTATTCAACATAAGTGGCTAGATTCTTTTGGAAATATAGGGGTCAAGCACTAGAAAAAAACATGTTCAGATCATAACCCTCTTCTTATATCCCATCAAAAAACAAAAAATAAAAACAATGCACTTAATTTTTCAAAATATGTGGTGCCTGCTTGATGACTTCCAAGATATAGTGAAAGAGTCTTGGTTGCAGCCAGTAAAAGATAACCCAAATCAAATTCTTACTATTTAAATAGATAGGCTGAAATCATGTTTAATGAACTAGAATAAAAATAAGTTTGGTATTATCAACAAGTGCATTATAGAAATAGAACAGAAAATAGATAACCTGGAACAAGAGTATGATAGAAATCTTAGCATAAACAATCTTTGCGATCTTAATAAGGTACAATGTGAACTTAAACTAAAATTATATATGGAAGAAATTTTCTGGAAATAGAGAGCAAAAGTAAAATGATTAAAAGAGAGAGATCAAAATACAAAATTTTTTCAGCAGGCTTCAAAAATTAAGATTCAAAAACATAGATAAATGGAAAAAAAATGATGAAGGAATATCATTAGAAAATAAGACAGATATTAAAGATACTTTTGAAGGCACATATAAAACATTACTATGTAATAATAATAGGTTGAAAAAGCATAAATTTCTACAAAACATAAATAATAAAATTAATGATGAAGATAATAGAAGCTAATGAAATTCATGGAAGAGGAAGAAATAAAAAATATTATCTATAGAATGGATAAAGATAGTGCAGCTAGACCAGATGGCTGGGATTCCAAGTTTTTTCAAGCTTGCTGTGATATAATTAAACAAGATTTTATTCAGGTTATTCATTGGTTCTTCTGTGGAGCAGAAATTAATAAAAAGTGGGTGCTAACTTATATAGTCCTCATTCCCAAAAGAAAAACCTCCAAGGGGGAAAGGACTTCCGACCCATCGGCCTCTACAATTCCATATATAAGATCTTCGCAAAACTATTGCAAAATAGACTAGGTATTATTCTTCCTAAAATTATTTCAAATGAACAATCAGATTTAAAAAAAACAGATTGATCATGGAGAATATATGCTTGGATAAAGAACTCATGAAAGAGTTATCCTTCAATTCTAGAGGGTATAACATATTCTTTAAGTTAGACTTATCGAAAGCATTTGATAGAGTAAACTGGCAGGTCTTATGTTTTACCATGAGAAAAATGGGTTTTGCAGAAGCATGGATAGATTTAATTTTTCGAGCATTTCTAGTACTTGGTTCAATATTATTATAAATGGAGAAAAGGGGAAAGAGTTTAAGCCCACTTGAGGGTTAAGACAAGGAGATTCCCTATCACCTTCTCTTTTTAACATATATTAGGAATTGTTTATAGTTAACTTAAAAATCAAAATAAATAAAGAGAACATATTCACTTTTAGGCAACATAAAGATACTCCTAAAATCAGCTGTTTAGCTTATGCAGATGACATCATCTTGTTCTCCCAAGTAAATAATAGATTTATAAAGAATTTAATGAAAATTTTTCAAACAATGGAAGAAGAAATGGGTCTAGTGCTAAATAGAAATAGATGTCAATTTAAAATATCAAAAAAAGCTCCTCCCAGTCTAATACATAGGTTAAAAGATAACACAGGTTTCACTCACATAAAAGGAGCTCTCTCCTATCTTGGGTGCCCATTATATGAAGGCATAATTAAATTAGAACACTTATATTTCTTGCTTGTTAAGCTAATGCACAAGATAGCGGACTTGAAAATTGAATCGTTAAACATTAGTGATAGAATTATACTCATAACACACGTACTGCAAAGTATACTAATGCACAATCTAATGGTTATGCAACCACCAAAATTTTTTATGAGAAAAATAGAAGAACAATTGGCTAATTTCTTTTGGGGAAAGAAGAATGGTAGATCGAACTTTCATTGGATTAAATGGAAACACCTTTGCTTTCCAAAAGAAGAAGCAGGTCTAGGATTTAGTATGTTAGAAGAGATAGCTGAAGCATGGGTCGACAATATATAGAGGTTAAAAGAGAATAATAATCTTTGGGCATCATATATGAGAGCAAAATACTTAGTAAACAATCACAACTAAAAATAACGAGAATATTGACCAAATTAGCGACCTAAAAATTAGGTCGGTGATTTCTAACCAAATCACGACCATTTAGAGACCAAAAAATGGTATCGAAAAAAAAATTATTCCAAACAAATTTGCAACCAAAGACCAACCATAGTTACCGACCAAATGTTTTTGGTCGGAAATCGGTTTGTAAATTAAGATAGAATTATCGAATATAAATTGCCGACAAATTATCGACCATTTAACGACCAAAAATATATTACCATTAAAATTGGTCGGTAGAGTAGTTTTTCAAATTATTTATAATTTCATACTTATCTACCATTTACTGACCAAATATTAGGTCGGTAATTACTGAATAATTCATGACCATTTAAAGACTAAAATGGGGTTAAGAAAAAATAATATTTCCGACCAAATTTTCGACCAATGACAGACCATACTTACCGACCATACTTACCAACAAATATCTTTGGTCGGATAATTGGTCTGTAAATTAGGAGGGAATTATAGAAAAAAAATTGCCAAAGACCGATCATTCAACGAACAAAAATATATTAACATGAAAATTGATCGGTAAAGTGGCGTTCCAAAATGTTTATAACGTCATAATTACCGACCAAACTACTGACCGAGTATATAGGTCGGTAATTACTGACCAATTCAAGAAAATTTAGAGACTAAAATGAGGTTTCAAAAAAAATATTCTTGACTTTTTTCATTTTTGTTTATCTTCTTAATTTTATTATTCTTTTTATACTTATTCTTCTTCTTCTAGTTTTTTATATTATTCTTATTCTTTATATTATTCTAATTCTTAGAATTCTTCTAATTCATAAAATTATTCTAATTATTCTTATTCTTCTTATATTTCTTAAACTACTTTTCTTCTAATTCTTTTTATTCTTCTTATTCTTTTTATTCTTCCTATTTTTATTTTATTATTATTCTTTTTGTCCTTATTCTTTTTATTCTTCATATTATTTTTATTCTTCTAAATAGTTTTATTATTATTATTCTTCTACTTCTTCTTATTCTTTCTATTCTTTTAATTCTTCTTATTTTCTCTTTCTCTTTATTCTTCTTAATCTTCTTGTTTTTCTTTTTCTTCTTATTCTTCTTATTTCTATTATTCTTTTTCTATTCTTCTTATTCTTCATATTTTTTTCTTTTTCTTATTATTATTCTTAATATTCTTATTCTTTTTATTATTCTTATTCTTCTTATTTTTTTTATTCTCCTTATTCTTTTATTATTATTATTCTAATTATTGTTTTTATTAATATTATTCTTCTTATTCTTCTTATTCTTATTATTCTTATTATACTTATTATTCATTTTATTCTACTTATTATTCTTATTCTTCTCTGTCTTCATTTTCTTCTTAAATTTTTTATTATTCTTATTATTCTTATTATGTTTATTATTCTTATTATTCTTATTCTTCTTATTCTTTATATTCTTCTTAATCTTCTTATTCTCTTATTCTTCAAATTCTTCTAATTATTCTTATTCTGAATATTCTTCATATTCTTCTTATTTATCTTATTCTTTTTATTCTACCTTTTCTTCTTATTCTTTTTAATCTTCTTATTCTATTTAGTCTTCTTACTCTTCATAATATAATTATTCTTCTGATTATTCTTTTTATTCTTTTTCTTCTTATTTTACTTATTATTCGAATTCTTGTAATTCTTTATAAACTTCTTTTTTATCTAAATTTACTTATTATTCTTATTATTCTTATTATTCTTATTATTCTTATTCTTTTAATTCTTGTAAATCTTTTTATTTTACTTATTCTTCTTATTCTTATAATTCTTATTTTGCTTCTTATTCTTTGTATTTTTCTTATTCTATTTATTCTTCGTATTTTTCTTATCCTTCTTATTCTTTGTATTTTTCTTATTCTTCTTGTTGTTCTTATTTTTCTTATTCTTCTTATTCTTCTTTTTATTCTTCTTATACTTCTTATTATTCTTATTTTTATTATTCTTCTTATTCTTATTATTATTCTACTTATTCTTCTTATTCTTCTTATTCGTCTTATTCTTCTTATTCTTCTTATTCTTTTTATTCTTCTTATTCTTATTATTCTTCATATTCTTCTTATTCTTCTTATTCTTCTTATTCTAATTTTTTTTCTTCGTTTTATTTTTATACTTATTATTCTTCATTTTCTTCATATTCTTATTATTCTTCATATTCTTTTTATTCTTCTTAATCTTCACAATCTTCTTATTCTTCTTATTATTATTAATCTTATTCTTATTATTCTTCTCATCATTCGTATTCTTCTTATTCTTCTTATTCTTTTTATTCTTTTTATTCTTTTTATTCTTTTTATTCTTTTTATTCTTTGTATTCTTCTTATTCTTCTTATTTATCTTATTCTTGTAATTATTGTTTTTATTCTTATTCTTTTTATTCTTCTTATTCTTCTTATTCTTTTTATTCTTTTATTCTTCTTATTTATATTATTCTTGTTATTCAAATTATTATTTATTTTAATATTATTATTCTTATTTTTGTGATTCTTTTTTTCTTATTAGAAGAAGAAGAAGAACGGAGGAGGAGGAGGAGGAGGAGGAGGAGGAGGAGAAGAAGAAGAAGAAGAAAGATGAAGAAGAAGAAGAATAAGAAGAAGAATAAGAAGAAGAAGGAAGACGAAGAAAATGAGGAGGAAGAAGAGGAGGAGGAGGAAGAGGAGGAAGAGGAGGAGGAAGAAGAGGAGGCGGAAGAAGATGAGGAGGAAGAAGAGGATGAGGAAGAAAAGGAGGAGGAAGAGGAGGAGGAGGAAGAAGAAGAGGATGAGGACTAAGAGGAGGAAAAAAAGGAGGAGGAAGAAGAGGAGAGAGAATAGGAGGAAGAAGAAGAGGAGGAGGAAGAAGAGGAGGAAGAAGAAGAGTAGGAGGAAGAAAAGGAGGAGGAGGAAGAAGAGGAGGAGGAAGAAGATGAGGAGGAAGAAGATGAGGAGGAGGAAGAAGAGGAGGAGGAAGAAGAGGAGGAGGAAGAAGAGGAGGAAGAAGAGGATGAGGAAGAAGAGGAGGAGGAAGAAGAGGAGGAGGAAGAAGAGGAGGAGGAAGAAGAACAAGAGGAAGAAGTGGAGGAGAAGAAGAAGAGGATGAAGAAGAGGTGGAGGAAGAAGATGAGGAGGTAGACGAAGAGGAGGCAGAAGAAGGGGAGGAAGAAGAGGATGAGGAAGAAGAAGAGGAGGAAGAAGAAGAGGTGGAGGAAGAAGAGGAGTTAAAAGAAGAAGTGAAAGAAGAAAAAAAAATAAGAAGAATAAGAAGAGGAGGAATAAAAGGAAGAAGAAGAGGAGGAAGAAGTAGAAGAGGTGGAAGAAGAAGAGGTGGAAGAAGAGGAAGAAGAAGAAGAAGAAGAGGAAAAAGAAGATGAGGAAGAAGATGAGGAAGAAGACGAAAAGGAAGAAGATGAAGAGGAAGAAGAAGAAGAGGAAGAAGAAGAAGAAAAAAAGAAGAGGAAGGAGAAGAAGAGGAAGGAGAAGAAGAGGAAGAAGAAGAAGAGGAAGGAGAAGAAGAGAAGAAGAGAGGAGGAGGAAGAAGAAGAGAAGAAGAAGAGAAGTAAGAAGAAGAGGAGGAAGAAGAAGAGGAGTAAGAAGAAGAGGAGGAGGAAGAAGAGGATGAGAAGAAGTGGAAGAAGAAGGAAGAGGAAGAAGAAGAAGAGGAAGAAGAAGAGGATGAAGAAGAAGAAGAGGATGAAGAAAAAGAGGAAAAAGAAGAAGAGGAAGGAGAAGAAAAGGAGAAAGAAGAGGAGGAAGAAGAAGAGGAGGAAGAGAAGAGGATGAAGAAGAAGAGGAGGAAGAAGAAGAGGAGGAAGAAGAAGAGGAGGAAGAGAAGAGGAGGAAGAAGAAGACGAGGAAGAAGAAGAGGAGGAAGAAGAAGAGGAGGATGACGAAGAAGAGGATGAGGAGAAGAGGAGGTAAAAGAAGAAGTGGAATAAGAGAAGAGGAAAAATAAGAAGAAGAAGAAGAGGAGGAGAAGAGAGGAAGAAGAAGAAGAGGAAGAAGAAGAAGTAGTGGAAGAAGAGGTAGAAGAAGAAGAGGTGGAAGAAGAAGAGGAAGAAGAAGAAGAAGAGAAAAAAGAAGAAGGGGAGAAGAAAAGAGGAAGAAGGAAGAAGAGAGAAGAAGAAGAAGAGGAAGCAAAAAAGAGGAGGAAGAAGAAGAGTAAGAAGAAGAAGAGTAGAAGAAGAATAGGAAGAATAAAATAAGAGGAGAAAGAAGAAGAAGAAGAGGAGGAGAAGAAGAAGAGGAAGAAGAAGTAGAGGAAGAAGAGAAGAGGAAGAAGATGATGATAAAGAAGAAGAAGAGGAAGAAGAAGAAGAAGAAGAAGATGATGATGATGATGATGAAGAGGAATAAGTACAAGAGGAAAGAAGAAGAAGAGGAGAAGAAGAGGAAGAGGAAGAGGAAGAATAGGAAGAGGAAGAAAAGGGATGGGATGAACAGAAAGAGGAAGAACCGGAGGAGGAAGAAGAGGAAGAGGAAGAAAAGGACGAGGCAGAAGAGGAAGAGGAAGAAGAGGAATGAGGAAGAGGAAAACAAGAAGAGGAAGAAGAGGAAGAGGAAGAAGAGGAAGAGGAAAAAAGGAAGAGGAAGACGAGGAAGAGGAAGAAGAAGAAGAGGATGAGGAAGAAGAGGAAGAAGAAGAATAAGAATAAGAGGAGGAAGAAGAAGAAGAGAGGAAGAAGAAAGGAGAAGAAGAAGAGGAAGAAAAAGAAGAAGAAGAAGAAGAAGAAGAAGAGGAAGAAGAAGAAGAAGAGGAAGAAGAAGAAGAAGAATAAGAGGAAGAATAATAATAATAATAATAATAGAGAAAGAAGAAGAAGAAAGAAGAGGAGGAATAAGAAGAAGAATAAGAAGAAGAAGAGAAGAAGCAGAAGAGAAGAAGAAGAAGAAGAAGAGGAAGAAGAAGTAGAAACATTTTGCCTTTTTTTTTGAAAAACGTTCTCAACTTCTAGAAAGAGAAAACTCGAATTCTAGAGAGAGAAAGTGCAAAATTTGGGCAGAATATAGCCAATTTCAAGCTCAAAATGGGGCAAGAGGACTTCCTAGCTCATAGGAAGTCATTTGCTTCAATATTGCAAGGGCCCGCGCACACTTCTCCCTCTTTCGGGAACAAGCAAGACTTGCCGGCGGTCTTTTTCTCTCCAGCCGAACTTGCAAGAATGGCAGAACCCTTCGAATGGACTTTGGTTGGGAAGTTCTCACATGGCCGACCGAGTTTTAAAGACATTCGAGACTTCCTCTCCTCACTAAAGCTTAAAGGGGCAGTAAAAATGGGAGATTTTGACTCCAAGCATATTTTTCTGCAACTCTCGGAGGAAGAAGATTATTATAGAATATGGATGCGAGGTATGTGGTACATCAAAGGCTTTCCCATGCGCATGCTGAAATGGACAAACGAGTTCACCCTGCTGGAAGAATCACCCATTGCACCGGTATGGTTTCTACTCCCGAATCTTCCCCTACCCTTCTATAACAAGGCGGCTCTCTTCTCTATTGCTTCGTGTGTGGGCAAACCGATGAGGATGGACGAGGCTACTGCCTCAATGTCTCGACCTCACTGTGCTCGTCTCTGTGTAGAGACGAGCTTGCTGTCGATACCCCCACATAAACTGTGGATAGGCAGTGATGATAATAATGGATTTTGGCAAACGATCGTCCCAGAATACTTTCCTCGATATTGTACATTATGCAAAAGATTGGGTCACGATGAGGTTGAATGCAGAATGGGTTTAGAACGATGCGAAAATGTTAAAGAAAATGCAGGTAAAGCCAAGGTGCAGAAATGGATAAGGAAGGAAAGCACGGGCAAAGTTTCCACACAAATTTTTGAGACCTTGACTGAGTCACCAAAAGAGCTTGATGCTAAGAGCTCAGGGGAGGAAGGGAATGAAGATTCTATAAGAAACGGCAATGGAAGGAAGACAAGCCGAGAAGGAGATGTAGGCATGGAAGAGGGAAGCAAGGAAAAATCCTCGGGTGGTGATTTTTGCATCATCGGAGAGGAAATGAGAATGGAGCACCAAGCGGATGGCTGTGCTTGGGACTTACCGAAACCAAGATACAAGAGGCAAGTTAAGAAGGTTAGGACTAGGAGGAATGCAAGAGACAGGGAGGAGGATTTAAGCTGGATGGAGGAAGACATGCTGGATTTTTCAGAGGAGGAGTTCGAAGTGAAAAGTTGGAACTTACCACCTCAAAGCAAGGCCACGGAAAGGATGGAAATGAAGTTTTCTAAGGATGATCTGGAAATGGCCATAAGAAAATGGGATACATATACAAGGAAAGAGGCTATGGAGGAGCTGAAAATAATGGCGTTACAGCTTGGTAAAATTTTAAAGGAACAGATTATGGAACCGGTCTCTAGTGTAACAAAACCCGCAAGGAACATGAAGAAGTATATGAATATGCAATACGATTCAAAGTGTAGAACGAGAGCGCAGTCAAAATCAGCAGGTAATGTTTAGTTGTTTATATTGGAATATAAGGGGGGTGGCTAACACACTCACCTTAAATAGATTAAAAAAACTCATTAAAATTCATAAACTAGGAATATTAATTATAACTGAACCAATGGTAGATAAAAACAAATTAGACCATTATAAAGGGATAATGGGATTTGATAATGCCATAACAAATGTGAATGGGAAAATCTGGATTATGTGGGGGGATAATATAGACCTCATAATTTTAAAAGACACAGAACAAATATTACACTCTAAAATTGTTAGTAACACAGAAATTTTAATGTCAGCTTTTTATGCAAAAAAATTCTAAAGAAGAGAGAAAAACACTATGGCAGGATATAAAAGAAATCGTGGTAAAGGATTCTCCATGGATTATTGGAGGAGATTTTAACGTAATAAGAGGCCCTAGTGAGAAAAAAGGAGGAAAACATGCTGATACAGCGGCAATGTCACAGTTTAATGAGGCAATCGCTAATGCCAACTTAATAGAACTTGATTATATAGGGGCAAAATATACATGGTGTAATAACTGGAAAAAGCGGGGAGCAATCTGGGCTAGACTGGATAGGTTTTTATATAATGCTAAATGGATAGACTCTCATGGGTCTACAACTATTAAACATTTAAATAGAACCTGCTCAGATCATAGTCCTTTACTCTTGATTCACCAGTATAATTATAAGCCAAAGAAAACTTTTAAATTTCAAAATATGTGGGGCTTGCATGAAAATTTTTTAACAATAGTGGAAACTTCATGGGCAGAAAAAGCTATATGCAATCCACTACAAAACTTAGCAATAAAAATGCGTAGACTAAAAATTAGATTGACCACATGGAATAAGGAAGTATTTGGAAATATAAATAGGAATATAATACAGGCAGAGGACAAGGTGGAGAAGAGTGAAATAAAATACGAGAGAGATCAAAATGAAGAGAGTAGAAAAGAGTTAAGTCGGGCAGAGGCAGAATTAAGATTTTGCTTAAACATGGAAGAAGTTTTCTGGAAACAGAGAGCGAAGATTAAGTGGTTAAAAGAAGGAGATAATAATACTAAATTTTTTCACACTATGGCAAAAATCAAATCTCAAAAACAAAAGATAAAAGCTATAAAAAACTCAGAAGGTAGATGGTTTGAAAAAGAAGAAGAGATAAGAACACAGTTAGAAGGATACCTAAAAACGCATTTGTGTGAGATTACGAGGAGAGAAGGAAATAGTTTAATACAGAAAATAAAAATACAAGTGACAGAGAGAGATAATGAAAAATTGGCTGAATTTCCTGATGAAGAGGAAATAAGGGCAGCTGTTTTTGATATGAATAAGGACAGCGCGGCAGGACCAGATGGTTGTAATAATGCTTTCTTCCAGATATGCTGGCCTATTATTAAGTCAGATTTGTTACAAGCCATAACCTGGATATTTGCAGGAGTAGAAATTACAAAAGCATGGGCTAGCTCTTTCATAGTTCTTATTCCTAAAACCGAAAACCCACAGAAATGTGAAGACTTTCGGCCAATTAGCCTGTGCAACTCGATTTATAAGATTTTAACGAAGTTATTACAAAATAGGCTTAGGCCTATTTTTCCGAAAATAATTTCACAAGAACAATCTGGCTTTGTTGAGAATAGATTAATATCGGAAAATATAAGCCTAGCATCAGAAATGATGTGAGAAGTTGGGGCCAAGGCTATGGGATATAATGTTGTTTTAAAACTTGATTTGTCAAAAGCCTTCGACAGGGTCGAATGGTCAATCTTATGTTTTATAATGCGTAAGATAGGCTTTTCGGAGTTCTGGATAGATTTAATGCATAGATGCATATCAAGTTTATGGGTTAAAATAATAATTAATGGGAAAATAGGAAACGAGTTTAAACCTATTAGAGGCCTAAGGCAAGGGGATCCTTTATCACCTTATTTATTTAATATTTACTTAGAAACATTACTGATAAATTTAAAAGAAGAAATGGAAAATGAAAAGATATTAATGTTCAGGCAACCTAAGAATACCCCCAGAGTCTGCTGTTTGGCTTATGCAGATGATGTTATTATTTTCACAAATGCCAGTAAAAAATCGCTTCTAAATTTGATGGGGTTACTGCACACGCTAGAGGAGGAAACAAGACAAACCCTATATATAAAAAAGTGTCAATTTATGCTTGCAGAAAAAGCACCAAATAAAGTGGCTCAAAGGGTTTCGAATATTACAAGTTTCACCCAGAAGAAAGATGCATTGATGTACCTGGGTTGTCCTATATTTGAAGGAAGATTAAAAGAAGAATATTTAAATTATCAAGTTGCAAGAATGAAGGATAAATTAGCGGGTTGGAAGGAAAATCTCTTAAGCATGGGAGGTAGAATTATACTAATTACACATGTATTACAGGGTTCACTGGCTCATATTCTAACAGTTATGCATCCTTTAAAAAAGATCATAAAGAGACTAGAAAAGAATATGGTTGATTTTTTATGGGGTAAGAAAGAAGGTAAGCCAAAATTACATTGGCGAAAGTGGGAGGATTTATGCTTTCCCAAGGAGGAAGCCGGTCTAGGTTTTACTAGCCTTGATGATATGACAAAGGCATGGGCCTGCAAAAGCTGGTGGAGATTGAAAGAAAACAAAAGCTTGTGGGCAAATTTTATGCGTCTCAAGTATGGAGGGGAAAATGAGCAATGGAAAGTTTCAAAAAAAGCGTCTAAAGCATGGAAATTGATGATAAAGCAACAAGAGATAGTTGAAGCTCATTCTAGATTGAATAAAAGCGGATGGAAATGGATGTTAACCGCAGAAGGAAAATTCACCCTTAAATCAGCAAAAAACATATTAAGAAGAAAGCACAGGCATAGACTGATATTTAAAGTCTTCTGGAAAAGTGATGCTCCACAGAAAATGAAAATATTAATGTGGAGAACACTCATAAAAGCCACACCAGTAGATTTTAATATACAGAGGAAAGGCATAAAGTTGGTCTCTAGATGCAAATGCTGTCACTCAGAAATAGAAAGCACGGATCATCCTTTTTCAAATGGGAAAATAGCGGGGGAGATATGGAATCAGCTTGATAATACAGGGGGACAGCCAAACGATAAACTAGAGAATAGATTGATAAACTGGAACAAGGAAAAACCTAAAAGCCAGATTCAAATCTGGTTTAGGAAAAATATTCCCTTAGTAATTATATGGTGTATATGGAAAGCTAGGAATAAAAGTAGGTTTAAAGGAATACAAATGAATTCAGAAGAAATTCTGAAGGATATAAAAAAGGAAATCTCAATTATTTCTGCTCTAAAGCCTATTAAAATTGTTAACATTAATATATCAAAAAATCTAAGAATTAAATGGGGGCTAAGTATTAGGAAAGAGGGATGGTCGGGTTTGAAAAGAGTTTCTTGGATTAAACCACCAAATGGAACTTTTGCTCTTAACACAGACGGTAGTTTTAATAGGGATATGGGAATAGTAGGTGGAGGGGGAGTGATTAGGGATGCACAAGGTAAGATTATAAAAGCATTTACTATGATAAATAAGTCTAATTCAGCTTTACACTCTGAAATACAAGCCTTGCTCAGGGGGCTTCAGATTTGTAAAAGTCTAAATCTTAAGAAGATACAAATTCAGGTGGATTCTAAACTACTAGAGGGGCTAGCTTCAAATAGATTACAAATGTGGAAATATGAGGTAGATACAGAAAATATAAGAGAATTAATGGAAGAGCTGGAGGCCACAATCTCACATATTTATAGGGAGGTTAATGCATTAGCAGACAAGCTGGCAAAAGAGGGTATACATAGGGGCACACAAGAATTTAATGGGAATGATATTCCCAATAAATTCGTTGGAATAGCTAAGCTAGATAAAATGGCTTAACCATATGTTAGGATTTGTAGGAACCTAGAGAGGCAATTGGGCACAAGTCTAAGGGGATAACAGAATATATATATTGTTTGGGTTTTTTGTCTCTATCCTTCAGGAATACAGCTTGTATATCAGAAAAAAGATAGCAAAGGCAAGAGATAGACTGCCCGGGAAAGGAAATGCTTGTGATGTGCTGTGTAGTTTGCTGATTTTTTTTTTTGATTTGCAGGTATTCATGGACAGTTTTACGGATTAGGGAGGAAGCTGGAAAAGTTGTGAATTTGTAATTATGTTAGTTTATGTTTATAAAAATGTTAGTTTATGTTTTATAAAAAGTCTGAAGCTTGCTTTAAAATGGAGTACGAAGAAGGCTAGAGAAAGGCAACAGTATGGTAAGGTATAAGGTAAGAGGTAGTTGGTTTTTTGTGTTTTGTTTTGTATTTGGTGCAGGTTGTATGCTAGTAAGGAGAAGGATTAAAGAGTTGCTGAAATGTGAGAAGGAAAAGGATTAAAGAGCATGAAGAACAAGCAAACAGAATGGGGGGGGGGGGGGGGGGGGGGGGGGGGGGTGAAGAGCAGAAATTGTATCTTACTCTTCAGAAAAATAGAACAATTAGCACCAAAGGACTTGGGAAAAGAAGAAAATGCCATAACAAATCAGATTTTAAAAGATTAAGAGATCATCTCTTATGCTTTCCATAAAGTGTACCTAGAATGGTAGAATTTAGATATTTCTTTTTTTGTAATTTAAAAGGGTGTAAGGGGGCAAAGGGTAGTTTTATAGCTTGTAAAAAAGGTATTACTCCGCCAAAAGAGAGGGTATAAGTTTAATAAAATAAACCTTAAAAAAAGAAGAAAAAAAAGCAGAAGAAGAAGAAGAAGAAGAAGCAGAAGAAGAAGAAGAAGAAGAAGAAGAAGAAAAAGAAGCAGAAGAAGAAGAAGAAAGAAGAAGAAGCAGAAAAGAAGAAGAAGAAGAAGAAGAAGCAGAAGAAGAAGAAGAAGAAGAAGCAGAAGAAGAAGAAGAAGCAGAAGAATAATAATAATAAGAAGAAGCAGAAGAAGAAGAAGCAGAAGAAGAAGAAGAAGCAGAAGAAGAAGAAGAAAAAGAAGAAGCAGAAGAAGAAGAAGCAGAAGAAGAAGAAGAAGAAGAAGAAGCATAAGAAGAAGAAGAGAAGAAGAAGAAGAAGAAGAAGAAGAAGAAGAAGCATAAGAAGAAGAAGAAGAAGAAGAAGAAGAAGAAGAAGAAGAAGAAGAAAAGAAGAGAAGAAGAAGAAGAGAAGAAGAAGAAGAAGCAGAGGAAGAATTAGAAGAATAATAATAATAATTAGTAGAGGAAGAAGAAGAAGCAGATGAAGAAGAAGAAGAAGAAGAAGCAAAGGAAGAAGAAGAAGAAGAAGAAAGTTAAGATAAAAAAATGCAGTTTTTTTCTTTGAAAACATCTCTCAACTTTTAGAGAGAGAAATTTTGATTTCTAGAGAGAGAAACTATGATTTTTGAAGGAGAAGAAGCAAATTTTAAGCTGAATTCGATGGAAATGAATTACTTAACAAATAAGAAATTCTTTTCGGATTTTTTTAAGAAGACCGCGCAAACAGTGTCTTTTTCCTCGGAGATTCACGCAAAAAATATCGAGGGACCCTCGATATTTTTTTCGGCCAAAGATTTACAGAAGATCACTGAACCTTATAAACTCACTCTCGTGGGCAAATTCTCACATGGGCGACCACTTATTGATGATGTTCGTGCTTTTTTTGATTCTTTGAAGCTCAAAATGTTGATTAAAATTGGACTCATCGACGACAAGCATGTTCTATTAAAACTATATTCGGAGGAAGATTTTCATCGATTATGGCTTAAAGGCGTCTGGTATATCATGGATTATCCCATGAGAACATTCAAATGGACACCTAACTTTTCTACAAAGGAAGAATCTTTGGCTGCTCCAGTATGGTTCTTGTTTCTCATGCTCCCGATACACTTCTTTCATAAATATGCATTATATCACATTGCATGCACTCTAGGATCTCCTTTTTACTTGATGGTGCCACTGCTATACTATCCTGGTCAAGTGTAGCACGAATATGTGTGGATGTGGATTTACAGAAACCCATTCCTTCTAGAATCTGGATTGGAGACACGAATGGAGGAGGTTTCTGGCAGCAAGTTATTCCAGAAAACCTTCCATCCTTCTGTGCATGTTGCATGAAACTAGGACACAGTTTAGATGATTGTTTGGTGAGGAAAAGAAGGGCCGAAGATAAACAAAGGAGAGATCATAGAATGATGGCAGCAGGGAGGAGGGGAGAGATAGTTACATATCAAAAAAAACCTCAATTTACACAAACTGCTCACTTAGAAGAACAGAATGATGAAGTTGATAAATTAAAATTAATTGAATCTAAGAATGAGGAGACTTAAGAAGATAAGGCATCACTTGCTATAGAGGAAACAAAAAGAAGAGAAATGCTTAAAAAAATTTCAGCACTTGCTAGAATTTACATGAGAAATAAAACACATAAAAATAATGGTTGGGCAGTCCCTATAGAAGATTACTCGGATGAAGAACCTGAGATAAGAAGCTTGACTTCTCTCTACCCGGATGGGGAAGAGAATGAGCAGAAAACTCAAACATATAAAGATGATATAGGCATAGAAAAACTAAAACAGAAAATGGGGAGTAAGGAGTGGACAATTGAAGAATTAAAAATTATGGCAATTCAAATGGGTAGGGATTGGAAAGCAGAGAGATGAGGAGTTTTAAGCTCCTTAAAAGACCAAGGAATATGAAAAAATACATAAATAGAACATATGAAACTAAATGCACTACTAGAGCGCAAGCAAAAAACATTAATAATGTTTAATTACATATATTGGAATATAAGGGGAGTTGCAAATCTCCCCTCAAGAAATAGAATAAAAAAATTGGTATATATGTATAAGATTAATCTCATAGTATTAGTTGAGCCCATGGTAGATAAAATTCAGCTAGAGAATTATAAAGAATTATTAGGTTTTGAAAAGGGGTATGCTAATAATAATAGTAAAATCTGGATTTTATGGAAAAATCAATTAAATATAAAAATTCTAAAAGAAACTGATCAATTAATCTATTTAAGTTTTAGTCAGGATGTCAAAGAAATAATTACGATAGTTTATGCAAAAAATAAAAAAGAAGAGAGAAAAGAATTATGGGAGGAAATGCAAAAATATTTAAAGAATAGAAGCCATGGATTATAGGAGGTGATTTCAACACAGTGAGAAATTTTAAAGAAAAGAATGGCGGAAGATCCCCAAATAAGATATCTATGGCTCACTTTAATGATATTATAAATAAAACCAACCTAATAGAGGCTAAATTCTTAGGCTCACCTTTTACTTGGTGCAACAACTGGAAAAATAAATGTATAATATGGGCGAGATTAGATAGAGTTTTATTTAATCTTAAATGGATAGAGCAAGTTGGGTCCACAGAAGTAAAACATTTAAATAGAACTTGCTCTAATCACAACCCACTTGTAATTACCATTAAAAATATAGTTCCCACCGGAAGATTCTTTAGCTTTCAGAATTCCTAGTGTTTACATCATGACTTCTTGAATAGGGTAAAGGAATCATGGAACAAAGAAGTAGCAGGAAACCCGATTCAAATCCTGAATAATAAGCTATATAGATTAAAAGCTGATTTAAATAAATGGAATAAGGAAACTTTTGGAAATATAAATAAGAATAAAAAAGATGCAGAAGATTTAGTTTCAAAAAGAGAATTAGAATTTGAATTAGATCAAAATATAAACAATAGAAAAGCCTTGAGCAAAGCACAAGCAGAATTAAAATTATATTTATTAATGGAAGAAGTTTTCTGGAAACAAGAATCTAAAATTAAATGGCTTAAAGAAGGAGATAAGAATACAAAATTTTTTCAAAAAGTAGCTAAACTTAAACTTCAGAAGCATAGAATTAGAGCCATAAAAGATTATGAGGGAAAGTGGATGGACAAGGATACAGATATTCAGAATTATTTTGCAAATTTCTTTGAAAAACAATTAAATGGAAATAGTGAGCTAATAGGAAACACACTTATACAGAACATAGAAAATAATCACTGCTGAAGATAATATCATGTTAACCAAATTTCCAGTCGAAGAAGAAATTAAAGCAGCTATTTCCACTATGGACAAGGATAGTGTTGCAGGCCCTGACGGATGGAATAATTGCTTCTTTCAGGTATGTTGGGAGATAATTAAAAAAGATATAGAAATACTATAAATAGCATTTTTTGTGGAGCTGAAATAGGAAAGAAGTGGGGAAGATTTCACATTATTCTCTTTCCTAAAATAGATAATCCACAAATAGGGGAACATTTTAGACCAACGAGTCTCTGTAATTCGATATATAAAATCTTAGCCAAAATATAACAAAATAGGTTAACATTAAATTTACCCAAAATTATTTCTAAAGAACAAACAGATTTTATGAAGAATAGATTAATAATGGAAAATATTTGTTTAGCCAAAGAAATGTGTCGATAAATAGGAACTAAAACAAAAGGACATAATATAATAATAATATTAGATTTATCCAAGACATTTGATAGAGTGGAATGTGATACTCTTTGCTTTATCATTCGTAAAATGAGTTTTTCAGAAACATGGATAGATTTGATATATAGATGTATATCTAATACATGGGTTAAGATTATTACAAATGGAAAAGTAGGAGAAGAAATAAAACCGATCAGAGGCTTAAGACAAGGAGATCCACTCTCTCCTTTGTTATTTAATATTTATCTGGAAATTATAATAGTAAATCTTAAAAATAAAATAAAGAAAGGTATCATTGGAACATTTAGACAACCAAAAAATACTCCAATAGTTAGTTTTCTCGCATATGCAGACGATGTAATGATCTTCACCAATGGAGGTAGTAGATCATTACATAATCTGATGGATTTGTTAATATGCCTAGAAAATGAAACAGGTCAAAAATTAAAAAAAAGAAAATGTCAATATATAATTTCTCATAAAGCACCAATGGCACTATCTCATAGAATTAAAAATATTACAGGTTTCTCCCAGAAAAAAGGAGAGATTATTTACTTGGGCTGTCCGGTGTACGAAGGTAACTTAAGATTGAATATTTAGAATTTTTAATAAATAAATTAAAATGAAAAATTTCGGGATGGAAAAAAGAATTTTTAAATATGGGGTGGAGAATAACATTAATAAAACATGTTTTAGAAATCACATTAATGCACAATATTATGGTTACTCAACCCCCAATTAAATTTATTAAAAAAATTGAAAAAGAATTTTCAAATTTTTTGTAGGGTAAAAAAGAGGGCAAATATAAACTACATTCGATAAAATGGAAAGACTTATGTTATCCTGTTCAAGAGGCTGGTTGGGGATTTGTTAATCTCATTGATTTAGCTAAAGCATGGGCAAGCAAAATATGGTGGAGATTAAAAGAAAATGATAGCTTATGGTCAGAAAATATGATAGCAAAATACTATATAAAGGATGATACTAATAAAGGAAAAAGGGTAAGCAAGAGTTCTCAGGTTTGGGTTCAAATGCTTAAACAAAGAGAACTAGTAGAGAAATATTCTAAACTTAAAAATAAATGATGGAGTTGGACCTTAATGCTAGAAGGAACATTCTCACTTAATTTAGCCAAAAATACAATAAGGAAAAAACAAGAAGAGAAAATATTATTCAAATGGATCTGGAATAATGATAATCCGCAAAAAATTTAAACTTTCACATGGAGGGTCCTGTCTAATATCATTCCAATTGATATTAATTTAAAAAAGAAAATAATTCAGATAGTTTCTAGATGTGACTGTTGTGCAAATGAGATGGAAACTATTGATCATCTCTTCTCACAGGGTAAAATAGTAGTAGAAATATGAAAGAAACTAGGAATACAAATGCATATAAAATATGAACAACTTAATCTCAATTGCAGACTTCAAAAATGGTTTAAATTGAAAACTACAAGCTCTGCACAGAATTGGATTAAAAATAATATCCCTCAAATAGCTATTTGGTGTATCTGGAAGGCCAGAAATAAAAGTAGATTTGAGGGTCAAAGCATGTCAATAGAGGATATCTGGAAGGATATAAAAGTGGAGACAAAAAAAATTTCAGAGTCTTATCCATTAAATTCACAGGGCTCGAAGTTACATAAAGATTCCTTAAATTACTGGAACTTAAAAGAAAAACTATTTAAACAATTTAAAATAATAGTCATAAAATGGGAAAAACCATCGAAAGAAAGCTTTGCTTTAAATACAAATGACAGCTTTGATCGAGATATAAGAGCAGGAGGAGGAGGCGTAATAAGAAACTTTGAGGGTAATGTGCTCTTAGCCTTCACGAGGAAGTTTCAAGCATCATCGGCACTTCATGCTGAAATATTAGCCTTGAGATAGGGTATAAGAATATGTAAAAATAATGGCATCAAAAAAGTATATATTCAAACAGATTCTAAAATCGTTGTTAATTTAATTAACAAAAAGACATTATGTGGAGATATGAAGATGAAATAAAAGAAATTTTATATGAAATAAATTCATTAGATTTTACTATAAAACATATTTTTAGAGAGGCTAATGCCTTAGCGGATATATTAGCCAAGGATGGAAGAATCAAAGGAGATAAGAAGTATAATGAGTTGACTCTTCCAAAAAAATATATAGGCACAATAAAAATGGACAGTAAAGAACTCCCTTACATTAGGAATATAAGAGTATGATTTGTTAATTTCTGCTTTTTAGTTATTTTTTTGGACCTGCTGTACACTAATCATATGCATATAAGGATTGCTTTATATAATTAATCACCCTTGCCCTGAGGGGTGATTCCTACAGATCTGTTGAAGCTACCAATGATGTAAATTGGTAAGATTTGTGTTACTTAGAATGAGGTAGGATTGGTTCTAATCAAAAGTCAACAACTAATTGAGTTCTCGAAGGTCAGTTAAGCGGTCATAATATATATTTATTGGGAAGGGTTAATAAGGTAAGGGATGGGGAAAACATAGGTAGGTGGCATTTTCTTTCTATGCAGGTCTTCAGCTTTCAAGAAGGGGATTAAAGCAGAGCAAGGACTACAGTTCTTTACTGTTTCTGTAGTGCTGTTGCCTTGGAGTCTGTAATGTTTTGCTGTCATGGAGTATGTGTTATTAATGTTTCTGTTATGGTGTCTGATGTGTTAATAAAGTTGCTGTAGTTTTATTATTATGCCCCAGAAGTCTGTAATTTTTGGTCTGTTATGTCATCGGTCGATTACGCTCATGCAAAAGTTAAAGATGAATGAAGGAATCAAGGCTCAACAGAAAAACAATGATGAAAGTATGCTTGTTATCGAGACGGTTTCACATACAAAGATTGCATTGACCAGGGACTACATATTGTAAGGCTGGAATCAAGCATTATGAAGCCAGAACATGGGTCAAGCAAGGAGGAAGAAGAAAATTTATATTGTAAAAGCTAATTTGAAATGCATACAGGTAATGAGCGAATTGGGTACTTTAATGATAAAGATATGATATACTTGATCCTATGTAGATTAGCCAAAGAACAGGTTTGCAGCAGATCATATACGAATTTGTAAGAGATTGAAACAACAATTATAGCAAAACAAAAAAAGGAACAAATATAGTGAAATATTTTCTTAAACAAAGCTAGGGGAGGAACGTAAAAGCATAATTTATACTTCAAAGGCTTCAATGAGAAAGGGAGAGAGAGTCCTCAAATCATTAAAAAAAATTCGAGGAGTTGAAATGATCACATAAGTCATTATTGAACTACGAGGAATTAAAGTACAAATTGTATCATTAGAAATAAAACTAAGTTACATAGTTTTTCTTTTTTAGTAGTCAGAAATGGGTGTAAAAGGGAAAATGGTAGATATAGCTTGTAAAAATGGTATTACTCCACAAAAAGAGAGGGTTATAATTAATAAATAAACTTTCCAAAAAAAAAAGAAAAAGAAGAAGAAGAATAAGAGAAGAAGAATAAGAATAAAAAGAGGATAAGAAGAAGAAGAATAAGAAGAAGAAGAAGAAGAAGAAGAAGAAGAAGAAAAATGCGGTCTTTTTCTTTGAAAAATGCTCTCAACTTTTAGAGAGAGAAACCTTGATTTCTAGAGAGAGAAACTACATTTTTTGAAGGAGAAGAAGCATATTTTAAGTTCATTTTGCTTGAAATGGATTACTTAGCCAATAAGAAATCATTTTCTGAATTTTTTAAGAAGACCGCGCAAACAGTATCTTCTTCCTCGGAAATTCACGCAAAAAATATCGAGGAACCCTCGATATTTTTTTCGGCTGAAGAATTACAGAAGCTCACTGAACCTCATAAACGCACTCTCGTGGGCAAATTTTCACATGGTCGACCGCGTATCGATGATGTTCGTGGTTTCTTTGATTCATTGAAACTCAAAATGCTGATTAAAATTGGGTTTATAGACGATAAGCATATTTTGATACAATTAAATATAGAGGAAGATTTTCATCGATTATGGCTTAAAGGCGTCTGGCATATCATGGGTTATCCCATGAAAACATTCAAATAGACACCTAATTTCTCCACAAAGGATGAATCTTCGGCAGCTCCGGTATGGTTTCTGTTTCCCATGCTTCTTATACACTTCTTTGATAAGCATGCTCTATATCATATTGCTTATAATATGGGTTCTCCTCTTCTACTCGATGGCGGCACTGCTACACTATCTAGACCAAGTGTAGCGCGAATATGTGTGGAGGTGGATTAACAGAAGCCCATCCCTTCTAGAATCTGGATTGGAGACATGAATGAAGGAGGTTTCTGGCAGCAAGTTGTTCCAGAATACCTTCCTTCTTATTGTGCATGCTGCAGGAAACTGGCCCACAATATTGATGATTGCTTAGTGAAAAAAAAGAGGGCAGCAGATAAGCAGAGGATGGATGATAGAAGGATGGCAGTAGGTGGGAGGGGAGAGATAATTAGATATCAAAAAAAAAACCTCAACTCACACAATCTGCTCACTTAGAAGAACATAATGATGAGGCAGAAAAATTAAAACTAATTGAATATAAGAAAGATAAGAGTGAAGAAGATAAGGCAGCACTTGATATAGAGGAAACAAAGAGAAGAGAAATGTTTAAAAAAATTGTAGATTTAAACAAGCGAACTAGAATATATATATGAGAAATAAATCACAGAAAAATAAAGGATGGCTAGTGCCTATAGAAGATTATTCGGATGAAGAACTTGAGATTAGAAGCTTGACTTCTCTCTACACGGAGGGGGAAGAAAATGAGCAGAAAACTCAAACAAATAAAATGATATAGGCATAGAAAAGCTAAAACAAAAAATGGGAAATAAGGATTGGGCAATTGAAGAGTTAAAAATAATGGCAATGCAAATGGGTAGGGAATGGAAAGGAGAGAAAGTGGGAGAATTAAGCTCTTTAAAAAAACCAAAAAATATGAAAAAATATATAAATAAAACATATAAAACTAAATGCACTACTAGAGCGCAAGCAAAATTCATTAATAATGTATAATTACATATATTGGAATATAAGGAGAGTTGCAAACCTCCCCTCAAGAAATAGAATAAAAAAATTAGTATATTTGGATAAAATTAACCTCATAATATTAGCTGAACCTATGGTAGATAAAACTCAGCTGGAAGTTTATAAAAAATTATTAGGTTTTGAACAGGGTTATGCTAATAATAATGGTAAAATCTGGATTTTATGGAAAAACAAATTAAATATAAAAATTCTAAAAGAAACTGATCAATTAATTAATTTAAGTTTTAGTCAAGATGTAAATTAAATAATTACGATAGTTTATGCTAAAAATAAAAGAGAAGAGAGAAAAGAATTATGGGAGGAGATGGAAAAAATATTTAAGGAAAAAAAGCCCTGGATTATAGGAGGAGATTTCAACGCACTGAAGAATTCTAAAGAAAAGAAGGGTGGAAAAACTTCAAATATGATATCTATGGCTCACTTTAATGATATTATAAATAAAACCAATTTAATGAAGGCTAGATTTCTAGGCTCACCTTTTACTTGGTGTAATAATTGGAAAAAGAAAAGCATAATATAGGCAAGATTAGATAGAGTTTTATTTAATTTTAAATGGTTAGAACATGTGGGTTCTACAGAAGTGAAACATTTAAATAAAACTTGCTCTGATCACAACCCTCTCTTAATCACCATTAAAAATACAGTCCCCACCAGAGGTTTCTTTAACTTTTAGAATTCTTGGTGTTTACATCATGATTTCTTGAATAAGTAGGGGGAGGGGGAGGGGGAGGGGTGGAGGAGGGGAATTATAAGAAAGAGAATTAAAAGAATATGGAGAAGAATGATAAGAAAGAGAATTAAAAGAATATGGAGAAGAATGATAAGAAAGTAAAGAAGTAAAAGAATAAGGAGAAGAATGATAAGAAGCAGTATGAATAAAAAAAAGAAGAAAAAAAAGAAAAAGAAAAAGAAAAATAATAATAATAATAAGACTAATAGTGAGAATAAAAAGATTATGATAAAATATAAGATGAAGGTTAAAAAGAAGAATGATAAGAAGAAATATGAATAAAAAAAGGAGAAAAAAAAGAAAAAGAAAGAATAATAATAATACTAATAGTGAGAATAAGAAGATTATGATAAAATATAAGATGAAGGATAAAAAGTAGAATAAAACATAGGAGGAGGAGGAGGAGAAGGCGGAGGATAAGCCAAAGAAAAAAAAGAGAAGATGAAGGATGGACAGAAAAGAAAAAAAAGGTGTAGGAGGAATATAAGTAATATTAGTTGAAGAAAAAGAGTAAGAAATATGAGTAGTAGTAGTATTATAATAATAATACAGAATATAAGAAATTGAAGAAAAAAAAGAAGATTGGGAAAAAGTAGAAGAATGAAAAGATGGTGAAGAGAAGAATAACATTAAAAAAAAGTGGAGAAAAAGAAAAAGTCGATAATAGTGATAATGAAGGAATAGAAGATGAAAAAGAATAATCAAAAAAGAAGAATATGTTGAAAAAAAAGAAGAAGAATATGTTGAAACAAAAAGAAGAAAAATAAGTATGAAAAAAAGAAGATGGAGGAGAAGCTGAAGAAGAAAAATAAGTATGAAAAGAAGAAGAAGATGGAGGAGAAGCTGAAGAATAAAAATAATTTGAAAAAATGGTGAAGACGAAGAAGTAGATGAAGAAGAAGAATAATGAGAAGAAGAATAATGAGAAGAAGACGAAAAAAAAGGATAGAAATAAAAGAATAAAAAAAAAGAATATGAAAAAAAAAGAAGCAAAATAAAAAAAAAATTATAACGGCAGAGAAGTAGAAGTAGGAGGAGTAGGAGAAAAAGAAGAAATAGATGAAGAAAAATTTTAGAAAAAGAATAAGAAGAATAAGAAGAAGCAAAAATAAAAAGACTTGAAGAATGAGGATAAAAAGAAAAAAACAAGAAATTGTAATAGTTGTAGTAATAGAAGAATACAAAGAATAAGAGAAAGAAGATACAAATAATAACAAGAATAAGATGATGAATAAATAGAAGAATAAAAACGAAGACATTAGAAAATAAAAAAAAAAATAGAATAATAAAAATAAGAAATAGAACAAGTAAAAGAAGGATAGAAAGAAAAAAAATATGAACAAGAAGCAAATGATTAAAAAAAAAGAATAAGTAGAAAAAATAGAATAATAATAATAATAATTCTAAGAATGAGAAGAAGAAAATTATGATAAAATATAAAATGAAGGATAAAAAGAAGAAAGAAACAAATGAGAAAAAGAAGAAGGATAAGCAGGAGAAGAAGAAAAAAAAGATGGAGAAGAATGAGTAGGAGAAGTAATATTAGTTGAAGAAAAAGAGTAAGAAGTGGGAGGAATAGTAGTAGTAGAATAAAAATGAGTAGAAGAAATTAAAGAATAAAAAGAAGATAGAGAAAAAGTAGAAGAAGAATGAAAAAAAAAAGAAATAGAAGAAAAAAAAATGATGATGATGAAGGATTAGAAGAAAAGAATGATGTGATGAAGACAACGAAAAAAAGAAAATGAAGTATAAGAAAATGAAGAAGAAATAAAAAGAATAAAAAAATGAAGAAAAAAAAGATGAAAAAGAAAAATTTTAAGGATAAAAGAATAATAATAATAATAATAATAATAATAATAATATAAAAAAGAATATGAAAAAAAAAATAACAATATGAAAATTTAGTAGAAGAAGAAAAAAAGAAGTAAAAGTATAAAAAGAAGAAGAAAATAGTGGGATTATAGTAGTAAAAAAAAAGAATAAGAAAAGAAATAGAAGAATAAGACGAATAAGAAAATGAAAAAAAAAAGATAAAGTATTAGAAGAAAAATAATGAGAAGTAATAGTAGTAAAAAAAAAAAGTAGTATTTTCAGAATAAGCAACTTGAAGGCATGATTCAAGATTGTGTTGCGCCGTGCCTGGCACGGCTGAACCATACGAGGTACTTGTTTCATTGCTGAAAAACCAATCAACTCAATCCTAAATTATTAAATTGCCATCAGATAAAATGAAAAAAACCAGCATTATTGCCACTTTATCATCAAGCATAATTAAATATCAATCAAATTAAATTTATTCAAGATTCATAATTTATCATCAAATAATTAACAATATGAAAAGAAAAAGATCAATACCCACACAAATACTAGTGAGTCACAATCCTTCTACAAAGTATTTTAGAAATTAATCATATGTGATTAAAATAATTTTCTACAAAGAGATTAAATTACATTTTTTGTCATTCACATTTCAATTAACATTAACAACATAATTTTCTAACAAGCACCTGCACCCAATTAACATTCACAACATAATTTTCTAACAAGCACCTGCACCCCATTAACATTCACAACATAATTTTCTAACAAGCACCTGCACCCCATCTATCCAAAGGGTAGAGGTGGCAATTCATACCAAGTGAAATGGCCGAGCCCAAAACCCCAACAAGGCACAACAAAGTCAACAGGCCATGGCATCAACATTTGCAAAAGGAGCACCACCGACAATTTTGGATCAACCAAGAACAGTCCCTGTCGGTGGTCACCGCCAATGCTGGGAATTAATGGGGGCAGTGAGGACAAGTCCAATGGGTTGTTGAAGCAGGAAAACTACCATGGGGCATGCCCATATTGTTTCAGCACCAACAATTTAACAGAACTGAGCGGAGATGAGTTGAGGGTGAGATGTTCCCAGGGATCCCAAGCTCAAAGTTTCATACAAGAAATATAAATTATATTTCCCACTTTGGGTGATAATAGTCAATAAAGATATATGCATGGCCACTTCATGATTCAATCCTCTTGCCATTGTCATCGCCTATTTCCCAGTCCATATCAGCAGAATCAATCAGCGACTGCAATGAAAAAAATAAATAAATAAATATGAACAATGTAGTTCTCTCATTTAAGACATTATTTTCAATCAAGATAGAATATTTTTCACCTTTATTGTTAAAAATTTCATAGTATAGATTGGTTTTAGTTTTCTAGTATTTACTACTAATCAGTCATTAAGTGAATGATGTATTAGAGATTCAATCATAAACACACACACACACACACACACACACACACACTCACTCACTCACTCACTCACTCACTCACTCACCACATTGGTGATGTTATGATTTAAAGAAAACCTTTAAAGGTATCAGAAGTTCATCAAATTAGCACCCATCCACCTCTTCCACCTATGGTTTTCGAACCAGACCCTCTATTCTCATCTTCTTTCAAAATCTAATTCAGATGACTACCATCGAGCATTCCTGGTGCGGTACAATTAGTTCTTGTGGAAAGGTCAATAATCTCCCATAGTTAAGATTCATGAGTTGTTAGGCCATGTGGATGACACTCTTTCACCTCCTTCAACATTTGAGCCCCCAACTTCTGAGATGTAAACACCAATCAATTGGGTGTGCAAACGAACTGATCACTATCTTTCAAGACTCTTCTTCTCTGTCATATAAGAAATGTCGGAAGCCATGAGTTTCTCCATTTCTCACGAGATCTAGCATTTCTTTAAAAACCTTTTTGGTCATCTCTCTAAAGCCGAAAACTTCATCCCATAGATGGGATCTCTAACTGATGAAATACAACACCATCACAGTTTCGGAGCATCTCTGAAGCTTCAAATCACTAAGTTACCAGCTTCATGCCATCAGTAGTCCTTTTGATGAAGCCGATGGGTTTCAATAGTCACTTTGAGGTCTTATGAGTTTTTCTATTGCTCACATGGCTCAGACATTAATGAATTACTTTACTAATTTGGTCTCCAAAGCCAAGAGTTTTTAGCTCTTTCAAATGTCTCTTGAACCAGCAACTCATCCCAATGTCACCTTCATTAGCCATTAGTCTCGACAACTCATTGTTGAACTAGAGGAAAACACCTCTCATTCTCAACGGAGGGCAACAAAGGTGGACAAAACAACTCTTCCTCAAACCAAGAAAATGACCCATTTCATTCAGTCCAGGTATATCCTCCACTGTGCGGTCAGATATGTGAACAAAAGAATCACTATACCAACTGGTACAATACAACCAAATGTATGCACAAGAAGGAGACCCTGCTGCCCATCTTGCAGAACCTCTTCATGTGTGTTAACTAGATCGGAACTCAATGACCAGTATTTGAATACCGAGGTCTCGACACACATGACAAGGGACTCTATTTTGGACCACTCAAATAACTACATGAGTAAGAATTATGTAATTATAGAGAATGATACTTTCCATCATATTATTGGATATTTTAGCCATTCCCCATCTCATCAACAATCTCCTATACATTAATAAATTAATTGTTAATTTTCCTCTCTGTTATACTTACTTATGTGCAGACCATGTCTATCAAGAATAAAATACAAATGCCTGTGTCAACTTGCAACCAGTAAAAGAATGGCGGCTCATATGTGCTAGAACATGGAAATTTCATTTTCACTTCTCTTCTTAAGAATAAAACTCTTTCTATTTCTTATGATATGATATTTTGAATAAAAAATATTATACTCATCAAATAATATTTATATTTTATCTAATTATTCATTAATTTTCATTCTTGGTCCACATCCTTTACCTCAATTACAATATCAGCTTTATAATAACTTTCTTCCATTTTAAAATTTGTAGTATTACAATTTGCACATAATAGATAATATATTATTTTGTGTTATATATTTTATAGATGAGAACACCTAACATGTGTGCTACATCAATCTAAAATCTAGCTATATATTCTTATTGTATATTCAAAATTTCTATTAAATTTTCTTTTGAAATTTAAATATTTATGATTTAAATTTTATCATAATATTAGAATTTAAATTTAGAAGCAAATCCTAAGATTTGTTAGAATATGCACTATAACAATACAATGCACGTGTATTCACTGTGTGTTTGTGTTCGTGCATGTGAAAAAGAGATACGGGCACGTGATGGTGGACACACATCGCATTCCACCGTGTGTCAGACCGATGCCCATTGTGTTGGCATCAATGGTGCATAGTGAGTGCACTAAAGGTGTCAACCAGAACGAGTGGTCCAAGGATGGCCCATGGCATGGTATGGTTCAGCTGTACCTGACTTGGCACAGAAAAATCCAGCACCATGTCTGATCCTGGACTGTGCCGGCCGGTGGCACGGCTCATGCCGTGATGGGCTGGTGTGAGCCGTGTCTCATGCCGGGCCAGGCACGGTCCACATGTCTGACCGGTGGCACAGTCGACTGACCCAGTGATTCGAGACCAACTACGATCAGCTCTAGAGTCATGAGTCTAGACTCGTCAAGTGACCACTATACAGAACAGTTTTTTAAAAAAAAATCAGACAAGAAAGCCAGATATTGCTTAAGTGGCTGGTCAATGAGCAGTCAGGTCTTTTGTACCTCGCCCGTTACATGAAAACACAACATACGAAGTAGGAGAGACTTGGCCACCCAGCACGGTGTGGCACGGCCCTGCAGTTTGCTGGCCAACTGTGTCGTGCAGAGCTGGCAGTATGGTTTCCGTGCCACGCCCAGCACTGCATGGTGGCATAGCAATGCTACATTATAACAGGCCGTGCTGGCAATACAATGCTTATTTGACACCTCTAGAGTGCACCACGTGTGACAATAGGTGCACCATGGGTGATGTGTAGTAGTGCGTGGTGGTGGTGGTGTGTGTGTGGTGGTGTGTGTGTGTGGTGGTGTGTGTGTGTGTGTGTGGTGGTGTGTGTGTGTGTGTGGTGGTGTGTGTGTGTGTGTGGTGGTGTGTGTGTGTGGTGTGTGTGTGTGTGTGGTGGTGTGTGTGTGTGTGTGTGGTGGTGTGTGTGTGTGTGTGGTGGTGTGTGTGTGTGTGGTGGTGTGTGTGTGTGTGGTGGTGTGTGTGTGTGGTGGTGTGTGTGTGTGTGTGTGTGTGTGTACGTGCGTGTGCAGGGGTGCATAAATAGTGCGTGATGTCTGTGCTGTGGACTATGATTAGAAGAAATGCACCATGTGTGCAGTGAGGGTGCATCAAGAATGCATGGTTTGTGCACATGGGTTGAATGTTTGTGCACTAGAGATGTCAACTTAGTGCAAATTGGGGCAGTGAGTGAACAAAATAAATGCTGTGTATGCAGTATGCATAGTAACTTGGCTGGTTCCATGTTATGCCACATATTTATTTATGCATGGAGAAGTTCAATATTTTGATAATTAGTTTATGGAGAATCAGAAACATTAATTATTTACACTGAACTAAATGAATTTGCATATGATTTTTTAGTTAGAAAATGATTGATTATCTGATAAGAGAGGATCGTTTGAGATTATTTAGTCAGGTCTGATGCAAATCACCTAGTACATCAATTAAGAAATATAAGATTATTCAAGTGGAGAAAAAAAACTAGATATATATCTATAAATATGGATAAAAATTATAAACAATGATTAAATAAATAAATTATTAAGAATAAATATTAACTTTAACAAAGTTGATTGAAAAAAAAAATTATATAACCACCAATGAGTAATATAGATAAAAAATAATTAATGATGATGATGATTAATGATAGACCACCTAACGAATAAACCTCCTAGTAACGAGAATAATAAGGAAATACTATAAATTAACTCATCTTTTAATTAACATGTAATAATTTATTAAATTAGAGTTGATGTCAGTTTTATCATCTTGTATGATATATAAAATCTTTAATGAGTTAACATCACTATATTAATCCAAACAACAAATACACAAGACAATGTTACCAATTTCACAAAACTCACAGCACAGTTCTTGACATCTATGTTAACAGAGATTGCTGTATCCAAAAGAATGATAGATGAAAAAACTTTTTGACATCATATTTCTATACTTATAGAGGTACAATTTCTAAACATGTCATAGTTAAGTCCTGGGTGATTGGAAGTTTCCTATCAAAGCAAAATTAGATCACCATTCAATATAATAGAGACAGGAGTGGGAGAATATTGATTTAGTTAAGAGTGATAGACTAACTATCGGAGTTATCCAATGATCCTTAAAGAATTCTCCATCTACGACACTTATCAAAGAGAGATATAAATTTCTTTGCCAATAATACAACAGATACTTCTCGATCTTCAAGTGTTGTGTCTTGACCCAACATAATTCAAACCTAGCCTAGCTTGGATTCAATCTAGGCTAGTCTAGTTCAATCTAGGCAATTTATGGGTTGGTTTCGAGTCACACAGGTCAATTGTCATGATGTGTCACATGCTTTTGTGGCAAGTAGGCCAGACCCATCAGCCCGTACCTGTTTCATGCATGCATCTGGATATGCCATGGACTCACGGCTCATTGTCACCTCTACTTCAAACTTTTAGGTTATCGATAAATAACCCAACAGTCATATTACAAGTAACAACTCTCTTATCATTATTTTTTCTCATGTTCACTTAGGTGAGAAACAAGTGTGTTGGGTAAGCAGTGCCTATTCTCAAAAATAAGGAGTCTGGCATAGCCCAGTGGCCAGCAAAGGAACTGGATCATTCCAAGCTGGGTTGGGTGGTCCGACTAAAGCAACGTGTCTATGCCTCAAGGCAGAAGCCATGTTAAGCCCGGTCACCAAAACTGCTTCATTGCTCGAACCGTGCCATGGTATGGCCAGTGCTCATTACTAGGCAGAGGGCAGAGGCAAGGCACGACAAGAGGCCATGGCTAGTATCAAGATTCAAGAGCACCCATCCCATGATGGGTTCGTGGTTGCTTGCTTGGGGTAAGAGTTGAGTTGAGGCATGAGGGGCTAGCCACACAAATGCCAGCATATGTGCATGGGCCAGCCCATGAGACAGCTCATGCCACATCAGTCCTGGCCAAACCATTTGCATGTCAAAGCATAGAAAAAACTGATGGAAATAAACAGGCAAGGCGCATGGGCATCATGTGCTTGTTCGTGCTAGAAATAAAGAAAGACACAAGAAGTGCACGTACCTCATTTAAAAAAAAAAGTTGTTGCCTTTGCAACAAACTTTGACTATCCAATAGTAACAGTGACAACGACGCATGTCGATGTCAATTCAATACCTAATAAATGTTATTATATAGCATTTTAAAAAAACAAAAAAAAAACATTTATATGAATGTCAACTAATGGATCTCTGTCCAATTATTCTGAACATAAATTCAATGGTTGTTGATTTATGTCCAAAAAAAAAAAAAAAAAAATAACGGTAATATTTTGATTTAAATGATAATATGTTATTTCTTTAATTCTTAGTTCTCTCAAAATCTCAAAAATTATAATAGTATTAATTGTCCATTTTTTTTTATTTTAATATTATATAATTATATAAATTAATATTATCAATCAAGTTACAAGACTTTTGAACCTAAGAAATTGATAAATATTATATAATTATGGTTACATAATTGTGATTTCTCACCTTCAAATTTGAGCCTAATTTATTACAAGTTACAATACTTTTTTTCATGATTATTTTTTTTACTAAATAATTTTAGAAATAAATAAATATATCTCAATTAATATTTTCTAGAATTTTAAAATATATAAATTTAATTATCATCAAAATAATTTAGATAACAACCACTCAACCAAAAGATTGGAAGTTAGATTTTCTCTTTGTATTGGTTGATCTTGACTTTTGAACCTAAGAAACATAACAATAAACAAATATATTTAATATGAACTCATTTTAAGATTATTAAAAAAAATTAGAAACATTAAAAATTTCTAATACAACACACACACACATACACACACTTACACGAGTAATAGTGGGACTAGACACTTTATTAGACAATAAATAAAATACAAAAAAATATAATTTATCAGATCTCAAACAAATCTAACTAAAAAGTTGGATGATTTAATTTGAACCAACTTCAAATTTAATGACCCATTCATTTAAAACCATGAGTTTGCAATGGAATACATGATTAGATTAATTGCTAGAAAGTATTTACTACTTAGATTTTCATAAAACCATAGACTAATTCATAATATACAAAAAACTTTCAAATTGCTTAGCATATAATTCATAGATTAACTAGTAGAAATAAAATAAAAAAATTATAAAATAGAAAAAATAATTAATAATTAATACTTAAAAATATAAAAAAGAATAATATCAATAACATTTAATATTTTAAATTAATCATAATAAAAAAGTATTTGTACGCATCACTGATTCACTAAAAATGTCCAAAGGATCATGTTGGACCGACATAGTCCAATTTGTTAGGACAAGCTGATTTGCAATACTATGTTGGACACGAAATGTTTCATCCCCCAAAGTCATTCCATTAACATTTTAAATTAATCATTATAAAAAAATATTTGTATGCATCACTGATTCACTAGAAGTGACCAAATGGTCATGTTGGACTGATATGGTCCAATTTTATAGGACATGAATACTTTCAAAATTGCTTATTATACGAACCAAAGATTAACTAGTAAAAATAATATAATAAAAAAATTATAAAATAAAACAAATTAATTAATAATTAACACTTAGAATATAGAGTAGGGTGAAATCAATAACATCTAATATTTTAATTTAATCATAATGAGAAAATATTTGCAAGCATCACTAATTCATTAAAAATGTTCAAAAGGTCATGTTGGACTAACATGATCAAATTTTTTAGGACAAGCCAAGTGATCATACCATGTCGAACAGACAGACACGACAAGTTTCATCCCCCAAGTCATTCCACTAACATTTAAAATTAGTCATAATGACAAAATATTTATATGCATTACTGATTCACTAGAAGGGTCCAAAGGGTCATGCTGGACTGACATGATCCAATTTTTTAGGACAAGTTGAGTTGTCATACCAAGTCAAACACGACATGGTCCATCCACCCAAATCGTTCCACTCTAGCAAATAGGCAAGGAAAAGAGGAATAGTATGTCTCATTGGCCTGGCAAGGAAGATAGTAGAGGTGTTCACTAATCATAAAAAACAACCCAGGCCAACTGAATTAAACCAAATTAAATCAAACCATGAATTTTAATGTTCATAAGTTTTGATTAGTTTAAAATTTTGTAAAACCCAACATGTTAGTTCAATTCACAGTTCAAGGTTAAAATCGAATAAACCAAACCAATCCAATCCAAACCAACACAAACCAACCCAAACAACCTAAACCAACCCCCACTCATCATTAAATATCAAAACTTTATTCAATACATATAACTCTACTTTTGTCATTTAGTGATTATTAATTCGATCACTAAAGAATATTGTATAATGCTCACTTATTAATATTCAATCCTCTCTAAAATGATAAGAGATTAATTAATAATTCTTATTTCAACCGTCATTTCTGAATCTACTTTTAGTACAATTGAATGTATACTTGATGTATTTAGGAGTTTATTATCTCTTTAAACAATAAAAGTATTTGTTTGTTCACAAAATTGGCAGAAAAAAGATGATATAATCAATTTGCAAAGAATTTTAGATGATATTGAAAAGTATGAAAAAATTACATAAGATACTTTGTATAAATTTTTTCATTTGGTAATTTTTATTTGTGTGATATATAAAATAACTAACTTATCTTCTTTATTAAATATTTTATTAAAAATTAAAGAATCAAATAAAATTATAAAAAAAATATCTTATGGAAGAAAATATGTGAGGCTTTGAAATGGGAACTTTTTTTTTATATTTGTTGAGTTGGGCAAAAGTTAGATTTGATTAGATAATTTGTATAAATATTTAAAAGAAATTGTAATACTTAATTTTATTAAATATTTTAAACTATTGTTCTTATCATGTTTATTAAATATTTTATTGTATGAGTTCCATTTTATGTTTATGAAAAAAATTTAGATTATTCTGTTCATAATTATTTATTTTAAATACATAAATTAAGTTCAAACCATGATTCAAACCACAAACCAAACTGAACCAAATCACAATATTATGTTTGGTTGGTTTGAGTACTTCGAACGATTTGGATCAAATTATATTTTTTTCAAACTAATATCATAGGTTTGTATTGAATATTATGTTCGAACCAATCCAAACTGACCCACAAACACTCCTAGAAGATAGAGCGTGTTGGGATGGGTGATACCCAAATCACACTTAACATGACCATGTGTCTAGCCCAATCCATGGCTAAGACAAGTTAGCATGGGTAAGTCATCAAACACCATCGGCAAGCGCCCTTGCCTATGGCTTGCCCTAGCATAGCTAATAGATAGTAGGCAATAACTATAGCCCCTCCCCTAGGCCACAGGGCCTAGGCCAGGCTAGGGGCCTAGACCATATATGTATGTATATATGTATTTATGTATGTATTTATGTATGCATTTATGTATGTATTTATGTATGTATGTATGTATTTACGTATGTTTGTATTTATGTATGTATGTATTTATGTATGTATTTATGTATGTATGTATGTATTTATGTATGTATTTATGTATGTATGTATGTATTTATGTATTTATGTATGTATTTATGTATGTGTGTATATATATATATATATATTATAAAACAAATAATTTTTAAAATTAAAATAATAAATATAATGTGTATGAATATCAATGTAAATAAATATAATACAAAAATATTCAAGTCTGAAATCAAAATGTAAATCAACACACACACACACACACACAAATAAATAATACAAAAATAAATACATACTAGTGTTGTGCTAGAAGCAATAATAATATAATATAAATATAATATAACTCGGTCTACTTTGGATTGTTATAACTTCAAACCTCTGTATCAATTCAATATGATTTTATCATTTTTGTATATGTTATCATCTATTTATAATTCATTTAATTTTATTTTGAAGACTCATTCATGCATCCTCTTAATCTTGTAAGCATGACGAACTTTAATTATGTCTGGCTAGAGTTAGAGTGTGCTCATCTGATCTAAAATCTTATTTATAGTCAAAGAAAAAAAATAAAATCTAATATTATACTAAATACCAGATAGATAAATATATTATATATCATTTTAGATAACATGTAAAAGATGAATAGATATGATTTCAATCAATTCAATATGATAATTTGTGAAATATTACGTGTGAATAGTTGTAATAAATAATTGTGAACGACGGTGATAAATAGATATGAACAACTATGATAAATTATTGTGATAAATAGCTGTAAACGACTATAATAAATTATTGTGATAAATAACTGTGAACAATTGTAATAAATAACTATGAACAGCTATGATAAACAACTATGAATAACTGTGATTGACAACTATGAATAACTGTGATTGACAACTATGAATAACTATGATTGACAACTATGAATAACTGTGATTGACAACTATGAATAACTGTGATTGACAACTATGAACAACTGTGATTAATAACTGTGACAAACAAATGTGATAAACAACTGTGAACATCTATGAAAAATAGCTGTGAACAACTATGATAAATAGCTATAAACAACTATTTACAACTATAAACATGTAGAATATTTTTTTCTTTTTTTATAAATAGGTATCATTGATACCGATGTTAGAATAACTTAAAGTAAAATTATTCTTTTTCTATATTTTCTACATTGTATCAGATGAATGAGCAATATTTGCTTGAAATCAAGAAAAAATTAATTTTTTCAACAAACACAGTTGTTCAGTGGCTACAATCACGTGCCGACCATTCTCTTGCATGTGACAGCACACATGGCCTCTAATCTTGACGTGCTCCCATATGTTGAGTCTCCATTCCCTAATCTACCATCCGAGGTAGTGACTGATATCAACACTAATTTAGAGGTATTTTTCCACTCCTCTCATCACCCCAACACTAATTTTGATTTCCACATCAAGATTATATATCTTCAGAGGTATATCTTTCAATTTTTTGTACCAAGTTTCAATCTTTCTTAAAATTTGTCAAGTATGATAGCAGAGAACAAGGATCGGACAACTCTGACCGGCTCCGACATCACTATTCAAAGGATGCAATTAGATGATAGTTCTACCATCACAAACAATATTTCATTCCCCATCACCAGTCATAAGGTGAATGAGAATAATTATATGCAATGGTCATGTTCGATTATTATGTTTATTAGTAGAAAAGACAAAGATAACTACTTGAATGGAGAAGTCCAATCCCTGGAACCCGAGGAATCCTCATATCAAAGATGAAATATAAAGAATAACACAATCAAGTAAATGTGTCAAATGGGTCGTGTCGGGCTAGCCCGGCCCATTTTTTCCAGGCCCGACCGAGCTTTCGTGCCGGGCCAGGCACGGCACGGTACAGTAACCGTGTCGTGCCTGTCCCGGCATGGTTTTTTGGGGGTTCAGGCCGGCACGGGCCCGTGACACGATTCGCCGGGTTCGGCCCGGTCGGGCCGAACCCTAAATTAAAAAAAAAATCAGGGTTTCGATGCGCGCCGTCGCGCCGAACCCTGATTTTAAAAAATCAAGGTTTCGGCGCACCCAAAACCCTAATTCTAAAAAAAATTAGAAATTGGGCACGCCCGAACCCCTAATTCTAAAAAAAAAATAGGAATTGGGCACACCCGAAACCCTAATTTTAAAAAAAATTAGGGTTTTGACGCCCCAGTAACACTAATTTTTTAAAAAAAAAATTCAACACGGTACTGTGCCGGGCCAAGCACGGTACTGTGCCTGGCCAAGCACGGCACAAGGCCCGGTTGGCCTCGCAACTAGCCTGGGCATGGAAAATTTCCGTGTCGGGCCTGCACAGGCACGGCTGAACCTAGAGGTATCAAACGGGTCGTGCCTGGCCGGCCCGGCACGTTTTTTCCAGGCCCAAACGGGCTTTGGTGTCGTGCCTGTCCCGGCACGGTTTTTTGGGGGTTCAGCCTAGCACGGGCCCGTAGCACGATTCGCCGGGTCGGCCCGGTCGGGCCGAACCCTACATTAAAAAAAAAATTAGGGGTTCGGCGCGTGCGGTCGCGCCGAACCCTAATTTTAAAAAATTAGGGTTTTGTCGCACCCAAAACCCTAATTTTAAAAAAAATTAGGGATTTGGAGGACCCTGAAACCCTAATTCTAAAAAAATTAGGAATTGGGCGCGCCCGAAACCCTAATTTTAAAAAAATTAGGGTTTCAGCGCCCAGTAACCCTAATTTTTTTAAAAAAAAAATTCAGCACGGGACCGCGCCAACGGACCACAATACCGTGCCGGGCCAAGCACGGCACGAGGCTCGGTTGGCCTCGGCACAGCACGAGCCCGAGCACGGAAAATTTCCGTGACGGACCGGCCCAGGCACGGCTGAACCGTGCCGGGCCTGGCCGGCCAGGCCCGGTTGACATCTCTACAATCAAGTCATGGTTGATCAACTCTATGATAATCAAAATTTAAGAAAATTTATTACTCTACAAGATAGCGCATGAGATCTAGGAAGCTGCACGTGCATCTTATTCCACTCAAGACAAAATCACAGTCGTGTTCGAAGTCAAAATAGTTATCCATGAGTTAAAATAAAATGATCTGAGTGTTACTGAATATTATAATATCTTGTCTAGTTTACGGTAGCAACTTGATTCAGTCCGCACGCATGCTTGGAGCAACACTGAAGATAGACATTGATTCAAACAAATCATCGAAAAAGACAGGACTATAAAATTTCTAGTTGGGCTCAACAAAAACCTAAATGATATCTGGGGTCGTGTATTTGCTATCAAACCCCTATCATCCCTTTGTGATACATTCTCAGTTGTATATAGGGAAGAACTCCGAAAGTAGGTAATGATGGAATACATACAAAGTTTGGACCACTTTCTAGCCTTGATCGCAAAAGATCACTCTTAATGGCAAAAAATAATCCAGGCTATGACCAAAAAAAAGAGTGGCAAACCCTGATGTGATTACTACAAAAAGATTTATAAGAAAACTGCTGAGAGCAAAAAAAAAACATACTAGAGTCACTACATTTAGTATAGAGTAGATGGTAGACACTTAGACGACAATGTTTCAACAGCTCTCAAGTTATAAAAGCTCCTCAATGGTTTCCATTGTTGCCAAAGATAATCATATATGTTTCAATACTACACACAATGAGATATGAATCATGAGCTCTAATGCTTTTGATCATATGATAAGGACAAAGCATCTATTCACATCTTACCATCCTAATATACAAATAATAGTAAAGATGACAGATAGATATATCTCTCAGGTTGATGGCGTTGGATTAATATCGATGACCAAAATCATCACTTTACATAATGTCCTCTATGTTCCTAGATTATCTTGTAATATGTTGTCAATTAGTAAATTGATTAAAGATATGAAATACTTTGCTCACTTTTCTCTGATGTTTGTAAATTTCAGATTTCGATGTCGGGGACGAAAATTGTCAATACTAAGATGGTTGATAGACTATTAGATTCAGACTTGCAAATTTGAATCTAGAGAAACTCCATGGATTGCTAGTTTTTCTATTCAAGGTGATCCATTAGAATCAAATAAAAAAAAATAAAATTATGTTGTCTCACTTTTAATTAGAACATCTATATTTTGTTTACTTTCAAAAATTATTTCCTTTATTATTTATAAATAAAAAACCTAATTCTTTTAATGTAAAGTATGCCAATTGTCGATACACTTCAACAATTGTGCCCGATTATTTATCTATTCCCATATGAGGACCCTCATGGGTAAAAAATATTAATAATACCCGATGATTTATCTTATTTGTGGATGATCACACCCATCTCATATGGCTATATCTCATAAAAAAAAGCCAAGCTAGGAACCTCATTTCAAAATTTTCACACCATGACCCAGACATAGTTTCAAATCAAAATTCAAGTCTTGCAGACTGACAATAATAAGAAATTCTTTGAACACTCCTTGAAAGACTATCTATCAATACAAAAAATCATTCATCACAACTCATGTGTTGATACATCTCAACAGAATGAGATAGCTGAGCGCAATAATAGACACATTCTTGATGTAGCTCGTTCCTTGATGTTCACTACTCATTTCTCTCACCACCAATGGAAAGAAACTATCCTTACAACCACTTATCTCATCAATCAGATGTCTTCTCGGGTCCTCCAGTTCAAAACTCCTCACTAGGTACTTCTCACTTCATTTCCACACACTCGAGTCATGTCTATCTTTCCAATTAAAATATTTAGATGTTCTGCATTTGTTAACATTCATATTTATTTGCAACACTAGCGAAAATTAGATCCTAGAGCACTAAAATACATTTTTTAGGGTACTCACCTTCTCAAAATGATACAAATGTTATTGTTCATCCACACGTCGATTCTACACATTCATGGATATCAAATTCTTTGAAAATTAATCATTTTATCTCAAACCTGATATCGAGAGAGAGAGAAATATACCTCAAGAATATCAGGCTTGGGAAGTTGCACCTCTCACTCTTCCATGCAACAATTCAACCTGTCCAAACACTACTCATTCTAATGATCTCCTTGAGAAACATATACTACCGCAACTAGAACCTAGTGAGTTCCATGTCTATACAAGGAGAAGCAAGTCATAGTCTGATGAGTTTCAGCAACCACTTGTGCAAAACCAAGCTATCAATCTGACAGACGAATCTGCGCAAACATAAGGTAATTCATGTGTTCCACATGCTTCAGTTTATTATGAGGATATTCTCAAAGAACCTGATGACAAGCCTATTGCTTTAAGAAACCTGAAGACATGTACTTAGCATCCAATCCATGAGTTCATTGCATATGATAATCTGTCCCCTAAGCATCATGTCTTATTCAGCTAACTAAATAAAATTCAGATACCTAAATCTATTCAAGAAATTTTCGAAATTCCAGAATAAAAAAAGATGGTCGAAGAAGAAGCAAAGACACTGGAGAAGAATGAAACCTGAGTGGTAACTAAATTACCAAGTGGGAAAAAATGTAGTAAGCTGTAAATGGATCTTCACTATGAAGTATAACTTTGATGACAACATTAACAGGTACAAGACTCGTTTAGTGGAAAAAGGATTCACTCGGTCCTATGGCATTGACTATCAGGATACATTTGCCCCGATTGCAAAGCTTAATACAGTAAGAGTCATCTCTCTAATTGTTTATTTGGTTTAATCATTATATCAGTTAGATGTGAAGAATATTTTTTCTAAATAGAGAGCTCGATGAGAAAATATACTTGGAGATCCCACCAAGCCTAAGCATACCAAAAATACTTGACTCAATGCTAAAGTTGAAGAAATCCTTATATAACCTTAAGTAGTCACTAAGGGTGTGGTTTGACAAGTTCATTAAGATAGTTAAGAGGTATGGCTACACTCAGTATCAAAAAGATCTTACGATATTTATTAAACATCTTGAAGGAGAATGGAAAGTCATCCTCATAATCTATGTTGATGACCATCCTAACAAAAGATCACCAAAAAGAACTTCAAAGATTAGAATTATTTTTTGCCAAGAATTCCTAGGCATTGAGATTTTTCGGTCAAAAAATTAAAATGTCAATCTCCCAGAGAAAGTGTGTCTTAGATCTTCTAAAGGAAACTGATTTGACTAGATGCAAGTCATCTAAAACTCTCATGGATACCACAATCAAATTCAGCATGCAATCCAGTGAAACTTTAGTAGATAATGATAGATATCAAAAATTTGTCAATAAACTCATCTACCTCTCGCACACCAGACCCAACATCAATTTTGCTGTCAGCATAATTAGTTAGTTCCTGAATAACCTAGCTGAAGAACACATACAGGCAGTATACTGGATCTTGAGGTACCTCAAACTGACACTTAGCCAAAGATTGTCTTTTGAAAAAACTAGTGATAGGTACCTATAAATTTTCACCAATATTAAGTGGGCAGGGTCACCTGTTAATCACCAATCAACCTCAGGCTATTACTCATTCATGTGAAAAAATTTGGTTATTTGAAGGAGCAAAAAATAAATTGTAGTAGCAAAAAGCTCAGTTGAAATCGAGTTTAGAGCTCTTGCCTTGGGAATTTGTGAAGGTATGTGGCTGAGTAGAGTCTATCATGAGCTAAAGGTTCATATTGACAAATCTATACAGGTCTTATTTGATAATCAGTCTACAATTAGCATAGCAAAGAATATAGTTCACCACAATATAACCAAACATGTGGAGATAGATCAACATTTCATCAAGGAGCAAAGTAAAGAGAAAGTGACAGATCTATCTTATATTCTTATATCCCAACAGACAACTGATATCCTCATCAAAACCTTGACAAAGAAAAGATTTGATCAGTTAATATCTAAGCTAGGGTTGCTTGACATCTACAACCTAACTTGAGGGAGAGTGTGAAATATTACATGTGAATAATTGTGATAAATAATAATGAACTATGATAAATAACTGTGAGCAATAATGATAAACAACTATGATAGACAATTATAAATAGCTATGATAAACAGCTGAGAATAGTTATAAATAGTTATGATAAATAGTTGTGATAAATAGCTGTAATAAACAAATGTGGTAAATAGATATGATAAATAGCAGTGATAAATAACTGTGAGTAACTGTGATAAATAGATGTGAGTAACTATGATAAACAGCTATGAACAACTGTGATAAACAACTATGAATAACTATGATAAATAATTGTTAACAGCTATTTACAACTATAAACATGAATCTTTTTTCTATTATATAAATAGGTATCATTACTACTCATGTTAGAATAATTTAAAGTATAATTGTTCCTTTTCTATATTTCTACATAATTTTATTATCATTATTAAACAAGATAAAATAGTAATTAGTATCTAAATATCTCGACAATATATTCTTATTCGATGATCACTTTGTTATTTTCTTCCAGTTAACTAAAATTATCATCTTAGAATACAATGTTAATTTAAATACTTAGAATCTCTCTAAAACAATTAAACTTAATTTCATAATAATTAAATAGATTATCTAATTATTCATAAATTCAAACTCTAATTCTTATGATTGATTCATGTAAATTGATATGTAATTAATATTATTTTCTGCTCTTTTTACCTTAACTAAAAGATTCATACAAATAGCTAAGTAATAAATAAAATAAATAAATAACCAATATTTTAAATATTTTCATTTTATCTAAATAGTTATAGCCTATGTTGCACGGACACGGATACGGACACGGAGATACGACACGGCAAGATACGAGGACACGACAAATTCTAAAAAACTAGGATACGAATACGGCTAGGATACGTCATGATAAAAAAAATAAAATTAAAAAAAAATTATTAATTATAAATATTAGGTATTTTAAAATAATTAAAAATACTGTATTTTAAAATAATTTAAAATTCTGTATTTTAAAATAATGTTAAAAAAATTTAAACTCTCCAACACCCTCCCCCTCCCCCTCCCGAACCTTTTCCCCCCCTCCAAAACCCTCTATCATGACTGTTTCTACGCTGCACATACTGTAAGAATTCTAGATATTTTGGTTTAATCTATAACGCATAAGTATTTTTTGGTGGATGTAGCTAGTCGTACTAAGCGACTAGTGAGCCACGTTATTTCTGATTTTTTATTTTCATTTTTCTTTTGATTTTGCCATTGTTGGATTGTAGATTGAATATATATATATATATATATTGTTGTTTTGTTGTTCTTTCTTCTTTTGTATCACAACAGTGGAAGAGCAATTACTCAACATAGATATTGTGACATTATGTTATTAACATTGCACTAGTGTGTATTTTATTTTACAATTTTATATATTTTTAAGACTTTTAAATTCATATTTTCAAAATTTTATATATTTTTCTTATATATTTTTTTATATTAATATTAATATACATTACATTTGCAATTTAAAATTAAAAATTAATTTGATTTTTTTAATATATATATATATATAGAGAGAGAGAGAGAGAGAGAGAGAGAGAGAGAGAGATACATGAGCTCAAGTGCCTAACTCACTTGTTCACACATGACCAACAGGCTAGGAGCCCTACCCTTACCTCTATCCTAGGGAAGACTAGGCTAGTGCAGCAGTGCTAACCAGTAACCTATGCAGGCTATGGTGGCTAACTCAAGCTAGCCTGGGTTATTAGTGGGTTGAGCCAGTAATACATGATTGGCCTGCTCATGTCTGATTTAATCCAAGTCAAACTCGACCTGACACAACTCAGCATGCTTCAATTTTCCTAGCTGGGCCATTGAGCCATCAGCATGACACGATCCAGCAAGATAAAGGATGTCATGCTTAGCATGATAAAGTGACCCAATTGAGCCTAAAAAAATGAACCTTGTCAATCTGATACAGCTCATTTAACACATCTAGCAATGACCCAGAGTTGTATTATGCAGCTACACTTCCACAATAGCCCACAGGGCACGACCACTTCCAACGACTCATAAAATTGTGATGTATATTTTTGCATGTGTATATGGAATTTATATACACAAATTGTACAAGTTGTACTTGTACATTTTCAAAGATGGAAAAAGAAAAAAATAGATTAAACAATTAAAAAACAAAATTTTTTAAATTTAAAATTTTTCAATATACCAACAATATAATATATATTCATATTTCATAAAAATATAAAAAAAATAAAATTACATTTAAAATGATCAATAAACATGAAAAAAAATAAGGAAACAAAATTAAAAATGTACACGTCTACCAATGTCAAATGATCATGTTTCTAGTCTTAGATCAAAATCATCATATATCTAATTTTGATCTTTACTATTTAAACATTTGATTTCTTCATGAAATTTATTTATTAGGATAACTAGAAAAGTCATTTATGTGTCTTCTCAATCTTTTAAGTTTGTTAAGACTTATATAATATATGATATCAAATTTATCCTTTTTATATCATTATATGTAATGATAATCATTATAATAAAATGAAAACATTTATACTATATTAGACACCTAATGAAATGATTGATCATATGTTATTTTAGATAATATGATACAAATAAAATTATATGATTTTTATCATTATTTTTAATAACTTAATAAAATATTTTATACCAGTCAGAGACAAGTATGAATAATAATTGGTATCTAAATATTTTAATAACTTATACATATTAGATGAAATACTTCATCATTTAATGCCTCGTGCCGAATCAGGTACGACCCGCATGTCTAGCCTGTTGGCACGGTCCATCGACATGGTAAATATAACCCAGGACCAGAAAGTCATGAACCAAGATATCAGGAAGCAAGCATAATCCACTTGGTCAACACCATACCCGCCCAATACCATTATTTTTTTAAAATCATAATTACAATTTTAAAAAAATCATAAAAAAAACAGCCCCCAACTGAGACACCTAAAAAAGATGAATTAGATCCTAAGTGCATGTGGGATTAGACATTTAAAAAGATATGTCAATCAATGTACAAAAAATACGATGTATTAGATCCAAGATAACTCCAACTAAGCATAAATAGTAAGATCTTTGAAATTTGATTTAGTTTAACTTTTTTGACTTCATTTATATACCACAATGATTTAATTAGGAAATGCATACCCAAACTAATTATTATCATTGGATCTTTTGATTACATTTTTAGAAGATATGAAGATTATCAATATCATATAAATATATTTTGTCTACTTATCGTAAAATTTTTAAGTTCACATATAGGAACGACAATTAAATATTATAAATTAAAAAAAATAAATAATTATTAATAAATTTATACAATATAATGGAGTGGTTTCTGTGACGTCTGATATTTGGACTAGTTGCAGCGAAGTATCATTTGCATGGCTCACTGCCCATCATGTAGATTTTACATAGAAATTTAATAAAAAAATTTTAAGATTTTTTGAGATTCTTTATCATCATAATAATCCTGACATATATATGAATATATGACGAGAATTTTTAAATTTTATCAAATACAAAATAAAATATTAGGTTTCATATTTGATAATATATATATAACAATAAATTAGTTATTAATATGTTTGTTAAGATAATTAAGAATAGACTATAAGATAAGATTTTTTACATTAAATATATGTGTCATATTATTAACCTGATAGTACAAATAAAGATAAATATTATTTTATTCCCATTAGAAAAAATAAGAAACTCACTAAATATTTTAGGATATCTAACAGACAATAAAAGTTTAGTAATCTATGTTTGAAGTCATATATTAAATATGAACAGGTAATATCAGACTACGTCAATAGTAAGAATAATGAACTTATTATTGACGACACTAACTGGGATACAAGAATTGTTTTTATGAAATTCCTGAATATTTTTTATAACATGATGAAATATGTTCATCTGCATACATTTTTATTACTTACATTGCACTCAGGTTGCGTATGTAATATTAGTAATATATTTAGCAAATTTAGAGATTACTCTGAATTTAGTGTCATATCTATTAAGTTGGAAACTAAATACTTAAAATACTAGAATACTATTTCATCTCTTTATTACCTAGTTGTCTGCATAGATCTTAGGATTAAGATAAAAGGGATAGAAAATATTTTGACATATATATTCACGAGCATGAACCAAATTCCAAATATGGACGTGAATATCATATTTGAAGATAATGACTTCTTCATTCAATTAGCGAGAAGAAAATGATGGAATAGTCCATCGAATAGAAGCGAGTTGTCTTGATACTTAGATACTAATTATTGTTCAACCCTATCACAAAATAATAACATGAACGTTGATATTTTACTATTGTAGAAATTATACGAGTCTACCTATATTGCTTGTTGTCTAAGTTGACACATGATCTACTGACCCCTCATGTGACAGGTATAGTAACGGAGTCTACTTTTTTGTTGTAATTAATATCATTTCATGTAGGATATCAAGATTACGGTTATATATCATTGAGGCACTTGCATGCATGAAAAATTAAATAGATTTGAGATTAAATATTCAAAATAAAGCCTTAACAAGAGTGCAAGAGTTGTTGACAAATAAAGGCTAATGAGACTTAGAAGATGTTAAGAATTAATATTAGAATTAATGAGACTTAGAAGATGTTAATAAAGGCTAATAAAGACCACCACTAGTGATACCATCAAACACTTATACGATGATGATGGTGATTTGCATATAGACACCAATTAATATTAGAATTGATGATTATATTTTTTTTATTTGGATAATAAATTTTTTTTGTATTTGTTTATATTATTATTATTTTTGTTTTTACTTTGATTAATTGGATGTTGAATTTTTTTTCATTGCATACAAATATAAGGTGTGATTGTATTTTTTTCATATTATTACATTGCAATTTGTATACTTAAAATCAAAAATCGATACGACCATGACTAGACACGACCTAGCACGACCCGACACGACTTGGAATAACCTAGCATGATCCGACATGATTCTACCTGGACTCGTGCCAGTCATGCCATACCAGGCCAAGTAAAATACAAGTCGTGGCATGCTAAGCATGACACGACTTCCTTACCGAGTCGTGTCCAACATGGCATGGTGGCCTGACTGGACTACCTAAAAATGAGTCATGCCAGTATTACACAGCCTATTTGACAAATCTATCTCGGTATTAACATTAGGATTTATACATGTATATAATAAATAAAATAGTGAAATAGCCAATTATTATTTTAGATATTTTCTTTTATACATGTAACTTAATAACTATGTTACTAAAATATGAAAATTTTCTATATTATTTAAACATACTACTCATATTGTATATACACAAAAGTGTAATGCAAGATATGAAATATATAGACAATACAAAATCACTATATATTAAAAAATGTTAAGAATTTTAAAAATAAAAAATTTATTTTTCAATCAGATTCATTTAGTATGATTTTACCAGTTTCACTAATCAAAAAATCAATTATAGAATGTTAGTAACTAATATATAAATCTAATATTATGTATGTTCAATTTAAACAATATTTCACATCAAACTATAATTATTTTTAGGCATGCAAACTTAGGTAAACTATAAAATTCTTATTGTTTACTAGGTATGTTAGTAAATTCTATTAAATTTCAAATGTATTCTAATAATCAATAAAATAATTTTAAGTTAGCTTTTACTATAAAGTCTATGATACAAAAAGCACATCTAATATAAAATATCTCAACTAGGAAACTCTCTATAATAATTCTTACAAATAAACTTATTATGAAATTATTATTTATAGTATTATCAAATATATTATTATATATTATATATTATATATTATATATTATATATTATATATTATATATTATATATTATATATTATATATTATATATCATATATCATATATTATATATATATTATATATTATAATTCATATCCTCTATAAAAGCTTGCCTGACAGTCATATATAATAAAATTATCATAAGGATATAATATATCATGAAAGCCAAATACTTTTTTATTTAATTTTTAGTTAGAATTAACATAGTAAATGATAGCACATGCGAAAGATACACCATTCTAAATAGTTCATATATCATATATCATTAATATCACTTTATTATATTTTCTAAGAACCTGAATTATTAATAGTTTATTAAATTTAAAATATTTTATAATATTAGTTATACAAATCAACCTAATAATTTTATGATATACAATTTAGAAATATTTTTGCATATAACATATAAGTCTAAAATATTCTTTTTCTTTCAAATGCATGATTATAATTGGAGAGAATTATTAAACATGAAATAAATTCAAATTCAATGACAACATAATTAAGATGAATTTATCTTAAATCTTATGTATCACATTTTTTAGAATATTATTTGACATATCTCCTTAGGCGTACAATCACACCATTAGCTTTATAATTATATATGTTTTTACAATATCTATATTACCTAAAATATTCTTTGGCTCTAATATTTTATTAATTATATTAAAGTGAATTCATAGTAAATAAATTAATCTATTAAACTTATATCTTTTAGGTATATGAAAAAACTTATATCTTTTAGAATACAAATCAATTTCAGACATTTGAATTGAATTATTATTATATAAATCAAAATCATGTAAAATATTTATTATGAAAGTCAAAGGCCATACTCAAAGGATACTACTTTCGATTTCAAAGGATACTACTTTCGATTTAACATGAAATTTAGAAGAGATTAATATTTTGATAGTTTTACTCATGAAAGTCATAGAGACTATGTTCTAAAAGTCTTGAACCTGAAACTTACTATGTTTAAACAAAAATATTTGTTATTACATCAAAGCAAGACGTCCAATATATGAATACAACATAAAAACTTCCTAAGTAATCAACATTTTCAATACTATTCTCACTGAATATTTAATTTTGAAGTTTTTATAAGATTAAATACATTTTTACTTGTATAATTGCACAAATCAAAAATATTTATTCCATTTTTATTAAATTCATTATAATTTATTTTATTAGAATAAGTGAATAACTGCTTGTAAAAAGAATAAAAAAAATAGTATATTATTTATCTACTATATTATATAAAAGTAAAAATACAACAACAACAAAATTATAGTGTACCATGTACATGCACCTTGGAAAATTAAATAGTAGCATACATCCAGCATAGCACTTAAACATTTTCGATATTCATCATACATCATTGCCAATTAGTTAGAAATTTATTAAAAAAATTACTTTTTAAACTTTATGAATTAGAGAGTGCAACAGTTAGGATTAGAATTTAGAAAAAAAATATATGTTTTACATATTTATAGAAAATTTGTATTATAAAAAAATATATATCTAAGACTATTAGCTAGATATAATCCAACGAACCATTAGATTTTGTCTAGCAGTAGGTGACGAGATTGAGTGGTAATAATGACATGTCATGTCACTATCATGATGTGTGACTTTTAATTTTTTTTATTTAAGCTAATTGCATGTAGAGGTGTCAACCGGGCAGGGCCGGCCCGGCCCGTCACGAGGCACGGCACGCTTCAGCCATGCCTGGGCCAGCCCGGCACAGAAAATTGCCGTGCCCGGAACTGTGCCGTGCCTGACCCGGCACAGTTCGGCCCGTGGCACAACACACCGGCACGGGTTCGTCCCGTGCCGGCTGTCCCCCGAACCCGACCCTGGGATTGCCCAACGCCCCTCCCGCAAAAAAGACCGCGGGTCGGGTCTGATTGGACCCGACCCGCGGTCCCACTCCCACGAGGCCCGAACCGACCCAAATCCCCCCCCCCAACGGGAAAAAAAATAATAAAAATTAAATTTTTAGCCATTGGATCTCGCCTCAAATGGCTAGGGGGCAGAATCCAACGGCCCGCATGATTCTGCCCCCTTAAAAATTTAAAAAAAAATCAAAAAAAATGATTTTTTTAAAAAAAATATTTTCTTTAATCTATAAATTTCACCCCCCTTCTCTATAAAATTTATGTTTTTCATAAATATTTTTCTCTCAAATCTCTCATTTTCTCTCTCAAAAATCTTGCTCCTCTCTCTCGGGACTCAGGATTTCGGCATTCGAATTTGATTTTCGGGAATCTCAACTTGAATTTTCATTTTTGAGTTTGACTGTGATGCACCGTGCACGTGACCGACCTCACTTCTTTTACCGAGTAATTTATTTTATGTTTTTTTACTTTATATCTCTCTCTCTTTAGTTTCTCTCTCTAGACCAAAAATAGAAAATTTTAAAATCAGTCATCTAGTCTCTAAATAACTATTCTGATTAACAAAAATCCTAAAAAATGATAAATACTAAGGAAATATATTTAAATTTAGAAAATAAAAATATTACACAGAGATCTGAGGCTGCTGAAAATTGGTTTCTCTAGTCGTCTCAACCAAAACCTCTAAAAAACAAAAAACTAGGAGGACTTCTGTAGTTTGAACTCATTTTAATATAATAAAACAAAAAAATATTAGGGGTGAAGAAGAAGAAATGACACAGTACAAATATTATATGAGACTTTTAACATGTAAGAGTTCGTTTGGGACTGAGCACCTTAAGAGACATGCCGAATTATGCACCAAAAAATATGGTCCATTAGATACTAGGTAAACCCAACTTGACACTGTATTTTTTGAGACTGGATCGAGTTTAGTCTCTAAGTTTACTCCCTTCATATACTCCAGGGAGTTGGGTAGAGACGGCATGACCAGACTTATCACATTGATGGATCTTCCAATTAAATTTTCGGAAGATCCAAGGGCAGTACACATTATGCAAACATATTTTCAGCCTGCTTATCGTAAGATTCTTAGGTCCACATCTAGGAATGATATAATAAAAATATATAAGTTAGAAAAACAAAAAATAATTAATGAATTTATGGCATATAGTGGAGTGGTGTCCGTGACCACTGATATTTGGACAAGTCACGATGAATTATCTTATGCATGTCTCACCAGCTACTATGTAGATTCTAACTCGACTATGAATAAAAAAATTTTAGGATTCTCTGAGATTCTTCATCCTCATGATGGCCCGGTCATTTTTGAGTGTTGATGAAAATCTTTAGGGAATATAAAATTTAAAATAAAATTTTTAGTGTCACATTCGATAACGCATCTAATAATGGAGTAGCGATTAACATGTTTGTTAGGAATATTAGAAACGTACCATTAGGAGAGATTTTTCATGTCAGATGCATGTGTCACGTAATTAACTTGATTGTTCAAGCGGGTATGAATGTGTGTTCCTCCGCGTTGAATAATATACGTAATGTACTAAAATATATTCACACTCCTCGCAGACAACAAGAGTTTGGTAGTCTCTGTTTGTCTGCGAATCTTAAGAAGAAATTTCAATCGAATATGAGATATCATTGGAATTACACATACATGATGTTGGAATCATGTGTTGGATACGAACACGTGATATCCGACTACGTCAATAGTAAGAGTGATGAACTTATTATTGATGACCATTGTTATTTAAGACGCAAGGCGCACCAAGGCACAAAAGCCTTTTGGGGCCTTAAGGCGCAAGGCATACTTAAGGCGCGGGCTTTTTTATTTGAGGCGCACCCAGCCTAATACACATAAAAATTATATATTTTACTAAATATAATCTTTAATTTTCATCTAATAATAAACTAAAAAACATCAAAGATAAAAATTAAATATTAATAGTGCTCTCCATCATCCAAATATTCACAGTTTCAAAATAAAATAACAAACATTCAAAGTTCTAAAACAAAATAAACACTTATGTATCTACATCTAAATTTAAATCAAGAAAGTCTTCATCAATATCATCCCAATCATCAATCTTCCACTCTCCCTCTTCTTCATCTTCCTCTCCCGATGAATAGATCATCTCTTCATCTTCATTAATCAAAGTAAGAGTAAGAGTATGTTTAGAGCTAGATGGTCTTGACTTTGGTTTTGGTGTTGGTATTTGTGTTTTGCTTGGTTTAGCTCTTGTATAAACCCTAAGCTCCTTAGCTCCACTAGCTCTTGCAACATCACCTCATGTTAAATCATCACCTTCAAACACCAAATCATCTTCTGCAACACCTTCATCTTCCATTCTTCCCATCAACTATTCATTACTATGATCTATTTCTTTCAAGATAATGAGATCAATGGTATGACACTCAGTGTATCTTTTCATCAAGGTTCGGTTGTACTTAATGTACACCAAATCATTCAAGCATTGATGGTCCAACCTATTTCTCTTCTTGCTATGAATCTGAAAAAATAAATAATTTACATGATTATATCTCAATATTTTAGTTTTGAAGAATCTAAGTTATATTAAAGACAAATTCAATTGCATGTAATTGGTTTAGTAACTTACATTCTCAAAGATACTCTATTTCCTTTCAAAACCTGATGCACTACATGTTAGATTGAGAACTCTCAATGCAAACTTTTGCAAACTTCTAGCACTTGATCCAAACATACCCCACCATTCAGTTATAATTAATATAAATAAATTATTAGTTGAACATTTCACCTATTTTAACCAAACATATATAATAATTTCAATGCACTAATTAACAATACTAAAGGACTAACCTGGAGGTTTAGTCTTCCTTGTTCTAATGGCAAACTCATTACCAAAAATGTCTCTAGCATGCATGTACAAGTCGAGTTGTGATATAATTGCATCTTGTTCATCTCTATTTTTCACCAATCTCGAAATCCAACTACATACATCTTCAAAGATTTTTGAATCTAGGTCAATTCCTAATCTTTCTGTATCATAATAGAATTGTGAGTTCAAAAAATACCCAGCTGAATACAAAGGCAATTGAAGTTGAACTTCTCACCTCCTATCAATGATTTCCATGATTTCCCTATACTTCTCTTCATTCCCATTAAAGCTTTTGATGATGATTTCCTTTGCCTTTTTCATGGCTACATAAATGTAACCCATAGAATGTCTCTTTTCACCATCCACCAAACGAAGCACGCGTATAAGAGGGCCTGACACCTTCAAACAAAACACTATAGTATTTCAAAAAGAAGACATGAAAATTATATTGGCTATATTTTTTTCCCTTTTGCTCATTTGCTCATTTACTTTCCGTCCAATCTGAACTAGTAACATTTTCCTTAAGTTATTTCTTTGTTCATTGATACGGGATAGATGATAAAGACCGTTGCAAACCGAGTCTTAGCAGGCCTTAACAACTCCCTTTGCTCAGTAAATCGCCTCATCATGTTGAGCAAACCCTTCTATTATAGATGTAGTCGCTTATGGATATGGCCCTCTCTATTGTCTTCTTGATGTGTGGTAGTTTTCCAATATCTTCTAGTATCAAGTCAAGACAATGTGTGGCACATGGTGTCCAATACAAATGTGGTCTTTTCATTTCAAACAACCTCCTTACATAATTTAAACATATAATAAATAGATAATAGATGTAATCACTTACATATATAAGTAAATGAAAATTTGAAATTAAATTATAAGTATCTGCCGCCACATAATTTAAAGCATTATCTGTTATCACTTGAACAACATTGGCTTCACTAACTTCCTCGACCCAACTATCAAGTAATTCAAACAATTTTCCTCTCGTTTTAACAATTGAAGAAACATCAATAGATTTCATAAACACAGTCCCTCTTGAAGAATTCACCAAGAAATTCAGAAATGACCTTTCCTTATCAGTTCATTTATCTGTCATAATTGAACATCCATTTTGCTTCTATTCTGTGAAATGAACCTCCATTGAAGCCTTTGTGAGAGCCAATTCTTTCTTGAGGTTAGTAACCCTTACAACATGAAAACTTGGTCCCTTGTAACTCACACTATATTGCCCAATTGTCTCAAGCATCAGTTATAAACTAGCATAGTTCACTGCATTAAATAGAATCGCAGCATCATACAACCATCTACAAAATAGTATATCAGCTCTCTCTTTGGCCTCTTTCTTGTATGCATTGTTGATAGTAGTTTGAGTATTTTTTTATTTTAAATAATTATTTCTGGATTATGAGTAAAGAAATAATCCATATGACCTTTCTGTCTCATTCTCTTTATGCAACTACAACTAACACTACCACCACTTCCCCCTCCATTGCTACCACCACTTCCCCCTCCATTGCTACAACCACTAGAAACATCATTTCTTCCCCTTTTGCTAGTAGCCTCCGGGTCTTCATCATTTTCATCTTGGAACCCAAACATATCCTCATTCACATTATGACTTCCAAAACTTATTTGATTTTTTTGAGTTTTTTTGACTAGCATATAATCTTCTATTTCTTTTCTAAAATATTCAGAACATCTTGTATACTTTTTCTAATTTATAAACCTTCCAACAAGGTGTTGCTTTTGTCTATAAATGTCTCCTTTAGTTACTTTATCACAAAAAATATAAATGAGTGTACATGTATCTTTCTCATTTAATAAACTAGCATATTTTCATCCCGGATCTTTTCTTCCACTTGAGGTATCTACTTCAACTTCAATCTCTTTGTCCATTTTTATGTATATTTACAACAAATCTACAATAAAATGACAAATATATTAAGAAAAAAAATGAAAACATATACATAATATATTATATATTATAAATCTATAAATTATAAACATACTTAATCTTTGTCAAACAACTAAAATTATTTATAATTTTTGTTCTAATTGTTGCATAATTTTTATAATTTTTTTCATGATTTTTTTTATTTTTCGTTAATTTTCAGAAATTTTTTCCCTTTTTTCTGCATTAGTTTTTTAAAAATTACATATTTTTTTCAAAGTATTATTCAAAAAACTTTCCCCTAGTTTTTAAGTATTTTTTGAAAATATTTTTTTTTACCTTTTGAAGAATTTTTTCACAACAAAAATAGGTAAAATAAAAAAAATACCTTTTGAGCCTCTTCTTCTTCTCTCCTCTTCAATCCAGACTTAAAAGTGTTTCGGGAGGGTTGTTTCGAGGGTTTTAGGGTGTGACCCGAGAAAGATGAGGTTTTATATGGCTTAAAATCACAAAACTCCAAAACGGCGTCATTTTGTTTCCTGGAAGACCAAAACGACGTCGTTTTGGAGGTGGCGTTTTTTTTATTTTAAATCAGAACCTCAAAACGACATCGTTTTGAGGGTTTTATTTTTAAAAAAAAATCAAAACCAACCCAAAATGACGTCGTTTTGGGTTGTTTTGATTTTTTTTTAAAAAATATAACTCAACCCAAAACGACGTCGTTTTGGGTTGTTTTGATTTTTTTAAAAAAAATATAACTCAACCCAAAACGACGTCGTTTTGGGTTGGATCAGCCGAATACGTCGTCTTCCCCGACGCGCTCCTCCTGTATTTTGCCTGATTCCGCCTCTCGCCGCTTCTCCCGCCATTACTTTTCCCTTCTTCTCCGACGAAATTTTCCCATTTCCAACGGCGAATCCGGCAAAAAAATGGAGAGGAGAAGAAGAGGAAGAATGAGATGAAGGGCGTACCTGGCTCAACGTCTGCTGCCGCCGAAACTGGAAGTCGACGCCTGCTGCGCCTCGCCTGAAGCGAAACATTTTTCCTGGGAGTGGTGGCGCCTGAGCTTTAGGCGCGCACAGGCGCGCCTTTCATAACTATGCTCCCAACTCAATTGAAATTGAGACTAAAATCAACTAAAGAGCTGCCAAATTGACTTGACTAGAAAGAAATTCTTTTTCTTAAAAAATATCTCTTCGAAATCAATATTTTTTACATTTATTGGTACATATATTAACTCAAAAATAAAATTATCACAATAAGAACCAACAAATTCAGAAATAGCTGAGTAACACTTTTTCTTTATTGGATACTCATGTAGGACTCCAACAAAGTAAGAAAAATTAAAAGAAACGAGTGTAATTCCCAAATCATTTTCCTACTTTGGCTCATCAAAAAATAAGTTATACTCAAAAAATAATTATTATATTCACTAAAACTATATCAATCTCAAGTGATTAATATATATATCCTTTTGAATATAGAAATAACTAAGAAATACATATTTGATGACACTAAGTAATATCATATTTAGAGAGATATCTAGAACAAAATAAATATTTATAAAAATTTTCAGCTAAAATAAACAATCTTTTTTCGAGATACAAAATCTGAAAAGATACATGTTATAAAAACATGTATGTGAAGATATTTGGTTAAACAAGTAAGTTCAGTTAAAATCATCTCTCTCTAAAATCACTTTAGAATATTTCTATCATAAAGATTTATTCTACTTATCTCAACCAAATATAAATTTTTTTTGTTTGTAACCATATTTATAGAGGCACATTAGCACAAAAAATCTAGTATATGATCTCATAATCAATATAGTAGATATTAAAATTATCAGATATATATTCTAAATCATTATCATTATAATAATTTTTATATTTTTTAAATTAATTCTTAATATTTTTATTAAATTGTTAAAAATATAAAAAAAATTGAGAACTATTTCAAGAACAAAAAACAAATAAAAGGAATAAAAATATCAATGAATGTGACAAAGTATCTCACACAGGTTTATTAAAAATAAATTATTTTTTTAAATTTTTATTAAATTGTTAAATTCATATCAAGTCACAAATCTACTCTAAGTCCCCTAACATCTGAGTAAATCATATCGAATGAATCATTACTCACATAGGTTTAGTGTACTAAAAAAAAGTGCTAATATGCTTTCTTAGCTAGTAATTATCACAATCTAACATAACATATCTCTAATACTATTATCTGATATTCTTCTCTTGATCAAAGATGAATGACTAAATCAATAATAAACAAACAATAAATTAATGATATTGATACTAAAGTCTCACACTTTATAGGACATCATATCGTAGAGGAGAAAACATAAAAATTTTTTTGCTCCTTAAAGTCTTTTGATCTTGCTAAACAATAATATCATATGAAAAAATAACATCAAAATTATAATATTAAGCAAGATAACTCATAAAAAATTATTTAGACATCCAAAAACAAATTGAACATATAAGAGAAATCAAATATAAAATTAAATATTATCATAAACAAATATTTTAAATATTTTATCATAAGTTATAATAATATTCAAAGAGCAATAAGGCAATGATTTAATAAAAAGAAATTACCAATAATATAATTATTTACCCTTGAGTCAAAAATCCAAAAGTTTATAATAAGTATACGAGTAGTAAGAATTATAATATCTGAAAAACATAAAGTAATTGTCAATATCATACTAACAAGAAATTCTACATATAATTATTCTACATATTTTGTCGATAAATAACTTGTAGTGCTCTCTATCTCTATTTTAAAAATAATTATCAACAAATCTCTTTGGTATGTCTTTTCTACTTATAATATATATACTATAATAAAAATATATTTATTTCTATCACGACTAGTACTCTCCCTTGTTTCTAAGGTGAGCGATTTGAGAAATCTCCATTGGATCTCTATCTATCACATGTCTTGAGTAAAAATCACCACACTACATTGCATCATTGTGTTGTGCACACAACATAACATTGCATCATACTTCATAATGGACCATGCACACCACAACCACACAAAACACATCACACACTATCACTTCCACATTATCCACACACATGTACACTATATATGTATTATCACTGCACATACACCACCCACGCGCACTTGTCACGCATTGTTATAATGCATGCACATACACTGCACACAAATCAAATTTCACTTTACTGTGCACGCACACTGCAACTCCACATTATCACACACCCATCACATATAACACCACATGCATACCGACCACACACTGACTTCCACACTATGCATGTGGGCATGTCTCACTTTATTGTCCATACACCCTGGAATTTCAAACTATCATGCACGTTACACTGTTTTTAAAGTTTATAACCCATAGATCTGATATCATTTAGAAATTAATAAAAAAACCTACAAATACATAAAACATTCAAAAAATGAAATACACTTAAAAAAATCACAAAACAAACCTAACTTATAAATATAAACATTAGAACATAACTAACAAAATAAAAAGAAAATTACTTTATAAATAATAAAGATGTACTAGTGAATCCTATAAGTAAAAAAAAAATGAATTTTGATAGCCCACATGTTGGCTGCTCTCATTCATAAAACAAAAACTAAAAAAAATAAAAGTATAAATTATAATATTCCTCTCTCAAACAAATACATAACCATCCAGAATATCAAGCTTTGAAAAAATAAATATGAATTTTGATCTTTTCAAGATATTCATGAAAATATTTATTGTCTAATTTATTATAAAAACATATGTTATAATAATAATAATTTTATCTTAGATATTCTTTTTAAGAATAAATAGTCTACATGTACATTTATATGTTTTGTCTACTCATGAAATACTAAATTAAAAATTATATATTTTATTAATTATTATCATCATATAGAATTATGAGAAAATTAAAAGGATACTTAATTTTCTCAAGAATATGTTTAATCTAAAATATCTCATAAGTAATCATCGTCATTATCCTAAATTTTGTATTTGTATTACATCTAAAAATAATCAACTCTCTTATTTTTCTAAGAGTCAATATTATCTTTCAAAAAAGTATAAAAATATACTATACACATTATCTTAGTCCAACCTAATACTCAACTCATAATTGAATATCCTACTAATTATAGGCACTCATGATCTTTGACAGAAATTCCAAAAAAAATTTCTTAATATAACTTAATATGTGAAGAGTTGTGTATAAAAATATTTTTTAGAAAATCTAGAAAATAATTAATTATACTAATTACATATATTATATCTGATTTAGTGATTATCAAATAGTTAATATTTCTTATGATTCTCTTATTTTTAAGAACCAACTAAAAGAATTATATCAGAAAATAAAATAGTATCTAACTCAATCTGAGTATCCACTAAAGCAAAACTCAAAAGATTAACTTTTATGAAAAAATTAATTACACAACTTCTTTGTGACAATAATTTAATATCGCTCCTAGAGTAGGTAACCATTATTCCAAAAAAAAACATTTTAGCCTCCTAAGATCATTCATCTATAATTACGACAAAAAATAATCTCTTTGAATTGGGTGATTTTAACTCATCATCTATAATAATACAAATGTCACTCATATACACAATCATCATGATAAATTTATCATTTAAGCTTCTCAAGAAAAACAAGAAAATATATTAAGGTCATATAATTTACAAGTGAAAATCTTATAAATCAAGTTTGTGATAATAGTTTCAATACATAAAATATCTTTTGTAATTTACAAATTGAGTATGAGTGTATTACTCAATTTGAGTGACTGCTTTACATACATCTCATTTTCAATATCACTATAAAGAAAGATATTCTTTTGATGTATCATTCATCTTTGAGATATTATCAGAAATATAAGAATCAATACTAAAGTCATCTTTAACATTGTAAAAAATATATATAATGATAATTTTCATCAAATATCTAGTTGAATCATTTCAAAATGAATTTCACAGTAAATACTCACATGCAACCAAAAACAAGCTTTCTCATATGTCAAGTTACTTGTTCATAGATCTCATTAGAGTGCAAGATATTTATCTTTTTCAAAATGATCTAGTATCATCTTGGGTAAGATAATACCTCAAATAAATATTCATAAAACTATCAAGAAAAAATAATAAAAATAGATCAAAAAAAAAAATAGCTACAAAATCATCTTGTTTCTGCAAATTATCCTCCACTTTGAATATGTTATGTATATCTAATTTTTCTAGTATAGACTTTAAGTCTTAGGTAATTAAAACTCATCATTCTTAACTCATCATAAATTGCAAGTGGAGTAGACTCGAGCAATCAGATAGTCTAAACTGGAGGAATATTCTCTATTCAAAAAAATCTCAATATCTCCAGAGGCAATTTATCCTATACTTATTAGTATGTAACAGTATCATCATAATGTTAACCGATGAATTCACATATAGTCGAGGGTTAACTCTCTCTCCTAATTGGAGTCTAAAATAAAGAAACATAATAGATTTATATATATCTTCTAACTCATAATCTTCTTAGAATCATTATAAAATAAGTTATACTCAAAAATAATATCAACACCTATTAATATTTTATTAGCCTTAAGTTAGTAATATTTAAATTATTCATGGATACTAAAATAACCAAGAAAAACTCTTAATCACCATAAATGTCATCGTGCAACATCTCGTAGAGAGATCTTAGATAATATAAGCACTTTCAAAAACTCTACTAGGTAAACTAAATAATTATTATATAGATATAAGATTAGAAATGAGACATGATAAAAAATAATAAATGAATACATTCACTAAATAAGATCATTTATAATTAAGACTAGGGCATTTTAAAACACTTATACCAAAGAAAAGTTTTAATATCATCACAATCATATATTAGTTCTTTTTTACAATCATATTTTGTGTGGCTATTATAGCACATAAAATCTAGTAAATGATCTCATCTCATCATGAGCTGCAAGTAGAGTAGACTCGAAGGCAACCATATTGTTTGAACTGGAAAGAGATTCCATTTCCAAAAAAACCTCATTCTCATTTGTTTTGTACTTTTTTAAAAATAATAGTATCATTATAATATTAAATAATAAGTTCATATATTATTGAGAGATGATTCTCTCTCCTAAATAGAATCCAAATAAGAATACAAGGAAGTAGACAAAAATAATAAATTCATATGTATCTTCTGGACTCTTACTCTACCAAGACTCATTAAAAAATAAGTCACACTAAAAAAAAAAGATAATATCACAACTTTTTAATATTCTATTAGTCTCAAGCAAATAATATTTTTATCTTTTATGAATACTAGAGTAATTAAAAAAAATACTTAATTACCCTGAATTTCATCTTATAGTCTCTTAGAAAAAAATCTTAGATAAAAAAACTCAAATTCTACAAGATACACTAGATAATTTCTTGGCAATATGCAAAATCTAAAAGTACATACAATAAAAAATAATAAACAAATATATCTAGTTGATGAAATAATTTATGTTAAAAAATATATCACCCTATGAGTGTTTCAGAATATTTCTATCGAAAGATATTATTTTTGCCATCTCATTAATATATCTTTTTTTTAATAACCATGTTCTATGGGGGTGTACTAACACATAAAGTCTTATACATAATCTTATAATTAGTCTATTAAGTATTAAAATTATTAAACATATTCTCAAACATATTATTACTTTTACTAATTTTAATATTTTTAGTAAATTAATTTTTTATTTTTATGAAATGAATAAAATATAAAAATTTATGATCTAAAATGAAAGAAAAATAACCATATAAAACATGAATAATCATCAATAAAAATGACAAATTAAATAAATTATTCGCAAGATCCATCTCTATTAGGTCTTCATATTTATGCATATGAATTAATAATTAAAATATGTCCTTACTCATACAAGTCTAGTGGGCTAGATAAAATATTATATTGGCCCATATAACATTAGGATCGAACATTTTTAGTTTGGTCAAAAATTAATAACCAATTCGAGAATAAATAAATAAAAGATTAATACTACTCGCACACTTAATTGAATAACCTATCATAGAAAAATAACATATTGTCTATTTAACTTAATCTAAAAAAAAATTATCAAAATCTAATAATCCTATAAGAAAATATCAGTAAAAGAAAAAATCAAATCATGTTTAATTGTTTATAAAAATTATTCAAAAAGTAAAGACTGCCATAATAATTAAAAATATAGAAAACCATATAAAAAGACAAAGAAGAACAAGAAAAAAAATAAGAAATCATAAAAAAAGATAAATAAAAAGAAGTAGATGAAAAAAACAATAATACAAAGAAAAAGAAAAACAAGAGCAAACAAATAAAGAAGAAAAAAATAACAAAGAAGAAAAAAATAACAAAGAAAAAAAAAACAAGAACAAATAGAAGAAAAATAATAACAAGAATATGAATAAAAAAAGAATAATAAAAACAAGAGAAAAAAGAAGAATAATAATAACAAAAAGAAAAATAAGAATAAGAACAATAACAAAAATAAGAACAATAAAAAAAAGAAAAAAAAATAGAAGAAAAAAAATAACAATAACTAGAATAAGAAAAAAAAAATAAAGATGAAAAAGAAGTAGAGCAAGAAGAAGATAAAGCTGAAGAATGACAAGTAGAAAAAGAAAAATAAATAAACAAGAAAACAAAGAAAAAAAAAGGAGAAGTTTATGAAGAAATAAATAATGATGATGTTGAAAACAAATAAGAAGAAAAAAACAAAAGAGACAAATACAAAGATGAACAAGAAAAAAAAGACAAAAAATAGACTGAGATGAACTATTAAAAAAAAGGAGAGGAAGGAATAAGAAGATGAACAAAAAGAAAAGAAGAAGAAAATGAAAAAGAGAAAAAAAAAGAGAAAAAAATGAAAAAAAAAATAAAAGAAATAAAAAGAAGATAATGAAACAAAAGTTTTTAATAATAATAATAATAAGACAGAAAAAGAATAAAAAAAAGATAAATAAATAAAAAGACCATGGAAAAAAAGAAGAAGAAGAATAGGAAGATAAAAAAATAAGAAAGAGGAAGAAAGAAGGAGAATGAGAAGAAAGGAAAATAGAAAAAGAATGAGAAAGAAAAGATGAAGAAGACGAAAGAAAAAAAAACAAGAAAAAAAAGATAAAGATGAGGAAAAAAAATAGAAGAATAAAAAAAGAATAAAAAGAAGATTAAGAAAAAAAAAAGAATAATAATAATAATAATAGAAATAAAAAGAAGAAGAGAAAGAAGAAAAAAAGAAGAATAATAAGAAAAAAAAAATGAAAAAGAGAAAAAAAAATTGAAGAAAAAAAATAAAAATAAGTAGATAAAGAAAAAAATGATTATGATGAAAAATACAAAAAAAAATAATAGAAGAAAATGAAGTTGAAAAAAAAAGAATAAAAAATGAAGAGTAAAAAAAGATGAATAAGATGGAGTATCAAGTTAAATTTTATCATAATCAATAACTTTTAATAGTTTATCATTGTCAATTATAATATTTAGTAAACTAAAATTAAAAATAATGAATAATAAGTGATTATATATAATATAATTGTTAACTTCTTAGTCTATGACCCAAGTGTCAAAATAAAAATGAGTTGTGAAAGTTAAAGTATTTTAAGAAAGAGAAAATAATTATTGTCTTAGAAAAGAAAAATTTATATACTCCTTTTTAATAAGTATCATGACAAAAAAAGAAAACATGTCGAATAACCTAGTCAAGTCCATAACACGAACTGAGAAAAACCATGCATACACATGGCCAAAACCATGCATGGAACCTACATTGACTAGCATAGCATGTGCCTTCAATTGTGTTAGTCATAGAGGGTTGGCCCACATTCCCCAATAGCACATAGCACGACATAACCCAAAATGACAATCTAGCTCAATTGAATTTGATTTGAGTCCCAATTCAAGCATGGGTCATGCTCAAGTCATTCTACAAAATGGCATAAACCAGGACCCAAGCATACCGCATGAGATTCACATGCCATTTAAAAAAAATTGTGATGGGTTGATCCAAACATGTGCGTCGGTTGCACTAGTCTCCAACTCAACCAAGATCTTTTTTTTAATAGTTAGCCAATAGCTTGAGCACGAGCTAGCCAACCCCAAACCTAAGTTGCCATTGGTTAACCATGGGTATTGCCAGGTATGACACATGCCTTCAACCAAAGTAATGTCAAGTTGATCGCTAACCCAACTAGACTCATCATGATAGTTTTCCCATTGGGCCACTAGGTTATGTTGGGCTTCCAATTGTTATAGGTATGTCATGTCATGTCGGCTTATCATAATTTATTTGACACCTCTATCTTTAAGTCATGGTATAATAATTCTGTGAGAACCTTTAGATGGCTCTGCTAGTCATTAAGTATCTCTCAATACTTTATAGTATTATCTATCTCATCTTTAGAAATAATTATCAACATTTCTCTCTAGTATACCCTTTCTTCCTATAATATGTGCATTATATGAAAACTTTTTATATCTACATATTGTCACCATATTATTGCTCCCTTAATTGATACCAACAATAAATTAGTATCATATAAATATTAACACCAAAAATATATTAGTATCACATACGAATATTAACAATAATAGTGGGTTTGCATCATACATTGCATCAATAATTTACTACACACAATTCTACACACACACCATGTGTACCTGCTACGCATAATGGACACCCACTATGTGTGTTTGTGGTGCAAAGTGCATGCCTAAGATTGTGCACATCTATTACATCTACTTTCTACCTCTATTATGTTTACTTTGCAGATAGTGTTTGTGTTTAATGTTCACATTATGCACCCACTATGCAAAGTGAGCACTTGTATATGCTTGTTGTGTACCAATTGTGTGCCTATTAGTGTTTATAATAATCTAACTCTAATATCATATTAACACAGAACTCACAAGGAAAAAAAAATTCTCAATAAATAACAATGATATAGAAGTAGTGCTGTATATGTAATTTATTTTTTGATAATCTGTTTGTATAACCAAATATTTCTGTTTTAATCTAACCAAATATAAGTAGCACAAAGGAAACACGGACACTCAGACACAGTACGGACACGTGTCTGATAAGCCACGTGGCGTATCGTTGACAAATTTCGTGTCTGATACGTCACGTGGCATATCGGACAGACGCGTCGGAGAGGCATCCAATGCGTAGGTTACAAATCCGACGCATTGTTACGAATCAGACGCGTCAGAAACACATTATAAGATGAGGCGTTACTCCAACAACTCCAAAAAATCAAGGAGTAGCCTATCGTCGACAGCATTGAGTGGCCGACGAAGCCGGTTGCGAGGGATAATTCATCATTGCGTCAGGATTTTTGAACTAGCAAGATTTCAAAAAAGATGACTTTTTTAGAAGTTGGGTGGGGGGGGGGGGGATGAAGCAGTAACGGGAGGGGAGCAGGGAGGTTTGAGGTTTTAAATCTATTTTTTTTTATATTTTAATTATTATTGTTTGTTTAATAAATATGTAAAATATAATAAATAAATAATTTTGATGTATGTAATATAATTTATTTTCATTTTAAATACATGATATTAAGTATAATGATAAATATGCAATATTAAAATATGAAATATATAAATATGAATAATTTTTGTAGCATTCAATATGTACTATTTGTAATATTTAATTATGCAATATACAATATGTAAGTATAATAGTTTGGGTTATATAATTTATTTTAAATGAATTAATGTAATATGTAAATATGCAAAATATAATGAAAATTTTATCTTATTGTATCGATGGAAAAAAAATTAGATTAAATGGGTATTGAAATAATATAAATTATTTAAAATGCATACTTTTTTTCAAGCAGAATTATACAATAAAATGAGTTATAATTCTGAGTCTTCAAGTAATCAACAAAATATTCAAGATGTTGATGATAATGCTCCATTATGAAAATATGTCACGAAAGATGTGAAATTGGATAAATGAAAGAGGGGAGAGGAAATGTTATTTTTCAATATAATTTTTATAGACAAATATATAGATGATCATATTATAGAATCAATGCTCATTTGTTAAAAATTAAAAGGACTGGGATTGCATCATGTACTAAAGTAACGAATCAAAATTTGATTGAGATGCCAAGAATGATGGAGAAATCTGAACAAAGAATGAAACAATCTAATCTTAAGCAAAATTCTTTACCCACATTAAGTATTGCAGATTCTATTTTTGAGAATTCCTCTTCTAGTACTAGTCCAATTGATCTAAAAAAGGAAAAAGGAGACTATGTGATCAATTGAAAATGCATTCAAAATTGGTGCGCATGAAATAGTTGACAGTGAGATAACTATGATGTTTTATACTGGGGGATTGTCTGTTCACTTTGCTAGAAATCCTCATTATGCTTGTGTCTTTAAAAGTGCAAGTCAACTTCCAGGTTATGTCTCACCAATCTATAATGCATTAGAACAATGTTATTACAAAAGAAGAATAATAATAATATTGATAATCTATTGGAACCAATCAAGAAGACTTGGAATGAGAAAGAAATGAGCATTTGCAGTGATGGATGGTCATATGCTCAAAGAAGACCACTAATTAAAATTATGGCAGTCTCTGAAAGTGGACTAATGTTTTTGAAAGCAATAAACTATGAAGAAAAGACTAAGGACAAGTATTTTATAACTGATTTGTTGATTAACATTATATAAGAGATTGATCCACAAAAGGTAGTTTAAGTTATAACTGATAATATTGTAGCTTGTAAAGCACATGACACATTGTGAAAGCAAAATTTTGGCATATCTTTTGGACCACGTGTGTGGTTATTACTCTCAATCTTGCTTTGAAGAATATTTGTGCACCAACACACTCAAGATATGATGATATGATGGAATAATAGTGGTTGGATCACTCAAGTTTCAAGTGATATCTTTTTTATCAGAATTTCATTATGAATCATGCAATGAGATTATCGATGTTTAATAACCATTACAAGTTGAAGTTACTTTCAGTGGTCGATACACGTTTTGCATCAACTATTATTATGCTTAAATGATTTAAAATAATAAAAAGAGACTTAGAGCAATTAGTGATAAGTGAAGAATGAGATTTATATAAAGAAGATGATTTAGTGAAAACTAAAGAAGTAAAAGATAAAATATTAAATGAAGACTTTCGGATGGATGTGGGTTAAATCCTCAGTTTTACAACTCTCATTTATAAGATGCTTTAATTAGCTGACACCGATAAACCTTGCCTTCACAATATTTATGAGTGGTGGAATTCTATGATCGAAAAAGTGAAGAAAACTATTTATAAGAAAGAACATAAAAGCCCCGCAGATAATTCAAGGTATACTTTTAATTTATTTTCAATTTTTAAAATTTTGATTGACAATTTTTAAGTTTTAATTATAATTGAACTTATATAAATTGTTGCGTATTTTTACCTCTAGGTTTTTTTATATTGTGAATAAAATCTTGGTGAAAAGATAGAATAAAAGTTACACACCTTTACTCCCCCTAGCTCATTCCTTAAATCCAAGGTAAATTTAAGAGTTTGAATTGTAGACTATGATAAATTTAATATAAATGATATTCTATGATGTTTAATATTTTATAATTAATATTATAACTTAACTTGCGGGTATTATAATCAACAATGACTTGATGAGTCTCGTGATCGTGTTCCAACACATCAAGATTTAGAAATAATAAGAGAAAGAAAAAAATATTTTGAGAGATACTTTTTTAATGAAGGTAAAAGGAGAAGAGCAAATGAGGAATATATTATGTTTTTGACATTTTTGGAAGATTTTCCTAGTGGTGATTCCATCAATGACAGATGGTACATGAGTCCTATTAAATGGTGGGTTGTTCATGGAACTGTTGCACCGATGCTTCAATCTATTGCATTAAAATTGTTAGGACAACCTTGTTCATCCTCACGTTGTGAAAGAAATTGAAGCACTTATAATTTTATTCACTCCATGAAGAGAAACAAGTTGACTCCACAAAGAGCTGAAGACTTAGTTTATGTCCATGACAATCTCTGACTTTTGTCAATGAGATCTCTAAACTATAATGAATACGAATCTAAAATGTGGGACATTGGAAGTGATGATTTTGACTCAATGGATATTGAAAATACTGAAATTCTTGAGATTGCATATCTTTCTTTTGATGAACCTGAACTGGAATCCAGTTTTATTTGATTCATAAGAAAATATTAATCTTTTGTTTTAATATTTCTTATGTTTGTATTTGAATATTTGTAAAAATAATATTTGAGCATTTTTTTGTTTATCTAAATTATTGTTTAAGGATAATATTTGTATTTATTTTTTTTATTATGCCGTATCCTAGCCATATCCGTATTCTAGTTTTTTGAAATTTGCCGTGTCCCCGTATCCTGTCGTATGGTATCCCCGTGTCTGTATCTGTGTCCATGATTCTTAGAGTATCACAATAACGGAAGTCCCACTGACCGGGCAGCAAGCCGAAACTTTTAAAGCAGAGCCTGACTCATCCCATGATCCGACCCACTCCGATTAAATGAACCGAAAAAAAATTTTTTTATTATAAATATTTTGTAATTTTTATTTTTGGGTTGTTCTTTTTTGGACTTGGGAACTGTTCATCATCTTCTCTCTCTCTCTCTCTCTCTCTCTGCGCGATTTATCACGACTGTTATGCATTGCACATACTGTAAGACATTTTGTTGATTTAATCTGTAACGCAGAATTATTTTCTGATTGATGTAGCTAGTCGTACTGAGCGACTAGCGAACCACATTATTTTTGATGTTCTGTTTCTCATTTTTTTTCTAATTATGCCGTGATTAGATTGTGGATTGGATATATATTGTTTGTTATTCTATTATTCTTGTTATCTTCTATATCTTAATATCACCACTATTGAACACAATTGCCCAACAAGTAGATTCTATAAATAGATCCAGAGAGGCTGAACCAAAGAAAGTGATGTTCGTGCACCCGTCCCCAATGGAAGAATGAGTGATTCGTTCCCCTGCGAATCATGGTCTTACCATTTGGTATAGAAGCTCACATTCATTTGCGCGTTCCCACTGGACGTCGATAGATGTGGTGCTGAGGTTGCACTTCTTTTAATGAGTTTGTCGAAAAGGGTTGTAATTCCTCTCTTTGTGATAGTAGCTCTTCATCAGCTTATAGTAAGCTGAGCTCTTCTACTAGCTTACTAGCTACCCAACAAGGTTTAAATCCTATACTTCAATAACCCATTCAAGTTCCATTTTGTTCCGTTACTCTAGGCTATATCTAATAGTAAACCTAGGATTTTAGCAGACACATCTACATCCTTTACCTTAATTTATAATCTATTTAAATTAATAAAAAAAATTATAAATTAATATAACTCATATGTTTGATGCTCTCATTGATAAAGCAAGAAATTAAAAAATAGAAGTTTAAACCACAACAAAACTCATAAATGGATCGGGGCAACGTATACGTGGGGTGCTCCCATCAAAAAATAAAAAAATAACATAAATATAAAACCTAAACATAAATCATAACATTAATAATTAAATAAGAATATTCAATGGCTCCTGCAATACATTTTTCCAAATTATTTTTTAACAAAAAACATAGTTAATGAGGCATATTACCTCTTGTGCCAATAAGACATACCTAATTAAGGAACCTCATCTAAAGATGAGTAAAGAGTCATGACATGTTTAAATAATCTCTAAGTCTTTTATTTCAATAAGTGTTGTTTCAAATTTCTAATGAAAATTTTTGATTCCTATAAAAATAAAATCTATAAGATAATCTTTAAATTAGAAGTGTCAACCGGATCGGGCCGGGCCGGCAAGAAAAAATTCCGTGCCCGGGCCGTGCCGTGCCCGGGTTAGGCACGAGCCATGCCTGGCCCGTGTCGTGCCTGACCAGGCACGGTTCGGCCCGCGGCACGGCACACCGGCACGGGTTTGTCCCGTGCCGGGTGTCCCGTGAGCCCGACCCCACGATGGCCCCTCCCGCAAAAAAGACCGCGGGTCGGGTCTGATTCGACCCGACCCGCGGTCCCCCCGAATCCCGACCCGTACGGACATGCAAGCCCGAGCGGGCCTGGCAAGGCACGACATGGCCCACCTGCCTGCGGGCCGTGCCGGGCCCGGCTATTTTAAACCGTACCAGGCACGGCACGGTACAGTAACCATGTCGTGTCTGGCCCGGCACGGCAGCACGCTCATGCTCAAAAAATTCGGGCAGGTCCGGGCCAGCCCGGCCCGGTTGACACCTCTACTTTAAATCAATGCAGATATAGAATACAAAATAATAACTAAAACTATATGTTAGAATCTTTAGATCATGAATTTGATGAGATTATATTTTCAATTTATGAGACATTTTATTTCCCAAAGACTATATACTTTACATAGTTTAAATGATTTTGACAAGATAGGATGTACACTGGTCGACTCACCACTTGATTGGAGTATAGACATATCTACAAATATGAGTACTTTAATTTATTCTTCTAAATATAGTAAAATCATATAAAATATTAATCATCTATCAGTGATCAAACTATATATTACTTATGTCATTAATATAGTTAATTATTTTCTAAATTCTCTATAATATATTTATGCATAGTACTTTAAATTCTCATATATATATATATATATAAAACATTAAGACAAAAGATTTCTTTAAGATGAGATTTCTTTCAGAAATTATGGGAATAGCATAATAGAGGCTTTCTTAGATTCTAATTAGGTTTTCACAAATACACACACACACACACACACACATATATATATATCACTAAGTTTTATATTTTTCATAGATGAAATCTTATATCTTAGAAGATTAAATAACCAAGCATTATTTTCAGATCATCTATTCACTTGTAAGTTTTTAATAAATTAGTTATTTTTTGGATGAGTTATATCTATCAATCAAAAATCCAATAACACTTATTGTTAATTTATAATTTGATAAACAAATAAAATATATTAAAATTAATTAGTATTTCAAAAGGAATAGAATATAGAAAGATTATATAGTTATAATTCATTTGCCTACCAATAAATAGATGATAGATATCTTCACAAAGGTATTTAAAGAATCACATATATCTTTCCTCTTTGCTAAGCTTATTGTTTTATATATATATGCACAAACTTGAAAAAGTATTAAAGTTTGGTTTTGGTTTTCATTGTATTTTTTCCAAATTTTTTCTTTTTTTCTTTATTTGAGAGCACCTAGTATGTGTGCTGCCCAAACTTGTGTGTGTGTGTGTGCGTGTGTAAATATATATATATTTTTTGAGATTAATGAAAATTCATGACATTTTTTTCTTGTTTCTCTCTCTCTTACCTCAAAATCCAAAAATCTATTTGTTAATAATAATATTATAATTATTATTATCCAATGTATATTTAATTAAGTCTAGTAAACAACAAGACATCAACTAGTTGAATGAAAAGACTTTGCTGTTAGCAGCTACTCAAGGCAATCAAATTAAGCAAATGATAAACAGCTCCCTCAGCCAGTATCAAAGTGTTTCATAAATCATAATATAAATTTTAACAAATAATCAAGCACTAAACACTTGAAAATCATAACTAAAACATTAAAAACTTAAATTCGTAACAGTTGTGTTTGGACCTCTCAACAACTAATAGATAACTGCGAATGTGAACCCAATACCACAAGTGCATAGCATCACTAATACCTAGATCAGTTTAATAGATTCAATAGTAAATTTAACTAACCTTAAGTTCATGCTCAGCATTTCGAACTCTCTCAGAAAAATCTCTCTCTTGCAAAAAACATTTATGAAGCTGCATTTTATTTTCAGCAAACCTAACAACACATTAAAGCAAAAACGTTTCTAAATAAAATAACTGACAATTTCAGAAGGTATTCACCTTAGTCAATTGCATTTTACGCTGCAAAGAATGTTTTTTTGCAATAACCAAAGCATCCTCCAGTGTCTGTGGTGGAACATCAAATGTAAAGGATAAATGAAAATTACTTGGTAGAAGAACCAATCCAGAAACAAAATCAGTTTGCTTTGTCACTTAGAAATAATTACACTTGCATCCTTTTGGAGATCTAATATGAGCCGTTGCTTATCTTCTAACCTCTCTTCCATTTGAGATATCTGAAAAACGACTAACCAAAAATGGTTAAGATGCAAAAAAACCCAAGGTTGAGATATAGATATAACAGGTGATACTCAGCTGGTCAAATCAATGAATGGAAAGGACTTGTTTTTCAATCTTTTGAAAAACAATTAAAAGGAAAATAAAGGCAACAATTGATATATGAGCACATGAAGCACTTGATTGTTATCTCAATTTACCTCAAGTTTTTTTAAAACATAAGCAATTGAAACATGTATGTCAGCACCATTACATGAAAAGCAAACAAAAATAAAATAGATTATCAGTGAAAGCAATAATAAAAACATACCTCCGTTTTAATTTCTTCACGCCTTTGAATCGATCTTGCCAACTGCTCTTTTCCCTGGCAATGAATATAATGAGTATTGCAAACCAATGAACTGATAATGCTAACAACTGTGCTACATGTTAAATAAAATTGAAGTATACCACATCATTGTTATCACTGCTCGAGTTTGATGAAGTTTCCCTGCTATGTTGTTCATCACACAAAGAACTGGGAAAGAACATGTTACAGATTAGGTTATAAGAAATATCTACACAATTTAACATGTGTATATAAAAAATACATACTTGGAACATAAAAAAAGGCAAAATGCACTACTTTTCTTTATATATTAAAATAAAAAAAAAAAAAATACTAATCTAAATACTCCTCAAACTAGTGCAAATACTAGTGCATAAACACAAATAAGGCAAGACACCTTGAAATAAACTTACCACCAGCAAGAGCAACCTCATAGTGAGCTGGTTTTCTCTTATGGATCAGATATTAATGTTCAAATGTTGAAGTATTATTTTACCGGCGACACAAAGTCTCACATTACCTTCAGTGAGTAGGCAGAGAAATTGGACAGAAGCATCAATGATCTAGCAAGGACGGGCCAAAGCACCACAGGAACTTGTAAGTTGGCAGATAATACCAAAATAGTATAGGGGAGCTCCAACAGTCCTTATGGATGTATCTCGGGGTATTATTCAAAATTTAGACGTACCAACCCATTTATTTGATAAACTTTTCACTAATTGTGTACTTAATTATAAAAGCAAATATAGAGAATTTGATGCAAATTGATCATGACCTGAGGTCATTATCTTGATAAGCCCAAAGCAAGGCTAAACCAACCAATATAAAATCAATATTTGACATAACATATAGGTAAAACATTTAATTATATGTTCATGGTGTGCCACAACTCACAAGAACCATATCATTATATTGGAACTCAACCCATGACAGATTGTATCAGAACAGGCAAAGGTGATTGATGTTTAAATGAACAACATTCATGTGATCTTGCCGATTGAAGAGTAATTTTCTCAGTGGCAAAGCAAATAGCCAATGAAGCCTCCTTCCATTGAGTGATAAAGGGTGATCATCACTCTGTGTCACATTGCAATGATCTAAGCATGAGTTACTAGTTTATTTTTTGATGTTGCAGATGGGTGCCTATGACAGACTACAAATTTGCTCCAGATTGATGAGATGCCACATATTTTAGTTGTGCAAGGAGTTGCTTACTAGGGAATGCAAATCAGGCACTATCAAGCTGACATGATGATGGTTGTTGCATCCAAGAGTGGTAAACATATCCTTTGATCTAATGAATGTTAATGCAAGTTTTAGTGTCAACTCACTCATAGAGAGCATGTATCAGTTTAAGACAACAATTGGGCGACAAAGAGACCTTTCATGAGAAGGTACAGTGAATTGGGTGGAAAAAATGTCACATACAAATTGATTGGTTCATTCGTAACATGTCGTTAATATGTTTATAATGATAAATATATTAGTTAATATGAGCATAATGATGTAAAAGAGTTTTAATGATGTTCACGGATCTATTTGGAAGGATTTTTCAGAATTCATACGTATCAACCTAGTTAAGGTTAGAATGTTTCTTGTTTGTCATGGATTTAATTATAAGAAAAAATTGTAATCAACTCTGTACAAACTAATTAAGACTCAAAGTCATTCCCCAAATGAGTCTGAGTATGACCATTCAACTTAGAGACGATGTCTGCCATCGCATCTAAATTGACCCCTTGATAATGTGCCCATTGAGATGCTGCACATGTCATGTTACTATGTTGAAATGGTAGACTCATAGCAAATGGCATCATATCAAACAAGAATAATTGATGTGTATTTGAAGACTTATTGCAATCTTGATGACTGAAGAGTTATAGTAATGTGTGAGGGTATTGCCAACTAGGATTGAAAATCATGTGCATGAATACATACTTTCAGCTTCGGGGTGTCATCAAACTAACATGATCATAATTGTTTCATCTCATGATGGACATTTCAAATGTACCATCAGATTTTAGTGAGGACCATGGTATGAATTGGCTCGTGCTGAAGAAGTTAGTTAACGACTATAATTAGATGAAGATCTAATCTTGCTCGATGACATACAATAAATTAGGTGAGAGGGTATCATAGAATGATTAGTTAATGGTGCTTGTTACATATTGATAATGCACTTAAGAAGACTTATATGTTAGTTGGTGTGAGCATTATAGTATATAAGAACACTCACAGTCAGTGTGGGTGTATTTGGAATGATTCTTAAAAATTCAAACATACCAATTTAGTTGAGTTTGGAAACTTGTTGGTAGTCAAGAAATTATGAAGAAAAATTTTAGCAAACTTTGTATAAAATTATCACAACTAGAAGCAGTTCCTACCTATGATGCGCTTAAAGACAACAAAATCAATCATATAATTAGCATATGATATGGCATGCAGATTGACCCCTTGATTATGTTCTCATGGGATGCATCACAAAGAGATACCATGTTGTGTCAAAATTTAAGGCCGGTGACATCTACCATATTCATTGATCAATTAGCTTAGCCCAATTTTAACAAGCTACCTGACTTAGTTTATGCAACCTGTATTGCCATCTCCATTAGACATACTATAAACATTTATTAGATGTTACAAGAGTTTTGTGATTATATTTTTAATCATGAAATTGATAAATAATCAAATATATTTTTATGTTATCTCAGGAAAAGCATCAGTTAAGATTTTATATTCAAGAAAAGAATTTTTAGTTTACCTTGTCAATTACTTGAGTATTATGTTTGTGCAACTATTAGGTGTGTATTTAATAGCTATTAAAGTACTTATATAGAATACAAATATTACTCACATACTAAAAAAATAATTTTTAATATTGAACTTACTTTCTTTGAAGAAACCCATTCAAAGTGTTGGGAGTCAAAATTAAATGAGAATTGTTTGACCTCAAAATTGAAAAATCATTAGAGACCTTGTTGCTAGTTGTTGACTAATTTATAAAAATAATGGTCAACCATGTACAAGGTAATTACGATTTGAGACCAAGATTCATTTCCCCAATATGCCCATGGCAAAGAAAAATCAATTAATATAGAACTAATATTTGATAAAGTGTACAAGTTGAATCATTACTTATAGGCCTATGAAAAGTCACAAGAGTCTTGTAAAAGAAAAATTGTAGCCGCAAACTATGGACTTGTAGAGAATTATTTCTGAAGAGAAGCTTTTTTTCGATTCTATATTTTTACAAGCAATACAATGATGTATTTATAGGTTGTAGCCTGTCATTCTAAAACTGAAAATTAAAAACCATTATCACCCGTAAGAGTAACTACTGACTCTTGACATTTCATCTTCCGCACTAAAAATGAACATTTAATATTCATTCAACAAGACTCCCTCATAAACTTAGATACTTCTGCGATCTTTCATGCCGAGCAATCTTTTGCAAATGTCAGATAGTATCGTAGGTAGCTATTTCGTGAAGACATCGGCGACTTGGTTCCAACATGCCACACGTACTAATTCTATATTTTCTTTCTTCACTTGATATCGGATGAAGTGAAAACGAAGGTCAATATGTTTGCTTCTCTCATGATTCACCAGGTTTTTGCTCAACTCAATTACTGATTTGTTGTCAACTCATATCTCAGTCGCACCGAGTTGTTGCTCCATCTTGCCAATTAAATTTCTGAGTCATATCGCATGACGTACACACAAAAATACTGTCACATATTCAGTTTCACATGTTAATAGTGTCACGATTGGTTGCTTCTTTGAAAGTCATGTAAATACCGTGTCACCCATAAAAAATACATAACCCGATATGTTTTTCCGATCGTCCAAGACTCTGCATCAATCACTGTCAAAGTACCCAACCAACTTGTAATCTGCCACATTTGTATAGAATAACCCGAATGACACTGTTCCTTTGATGTACCGTATGATTCGCTTCAAATACCTTCCAATGTGAATAAATTGGCTCTTCCTTGAACCAACTAACAATGCTGACACTTAATGCAAGGTCCAGCCTTGTGCATGTAAGATAGGGAAGGCTTCCCACTAAACTCCGGTATTTGCTTGCATTGACTCGTTCTCCTCCATCAAACTTAGAGAGTTTTGCACCCAGTTTCATTGGTGTTGAAACTGGATTGCAAGACTTCATCTTGTACTTCTTCAAAATCTCCTTTGTATATGCTTCCTGGGATACAAAGATGTTTGTTTTTCCTTGTCTTACCTCCAAACCAAAGAAAAACTTCATCAAGCTCAAATCTATCATCTCGAATTCTCATGTCATTATGTTCTTGAACTTTGGTATCATTTCATTATTATTCCCCATAAAAATGAGATCATCAATATAAAGAGCAAAAAATAACATATTACCTTCACTCTTCTTTACATAAATGGCATGTTTGTAGGCAAGGAAGCACGGACACGGCTCCCTACAGCCGTGTCCGCGTGTCAGACACATGGACACGTGGACACGACACTGACACGGCACGGATACGTGTCCGATACGCCACGTGGCGTATCATTGCAACAATCCGTATCCGATACGCCACGTGGCGTATCGGACGGTTGCGTCGGCAGATGCAGCCGTATCCATGCATATAGTGCCCGACGTCCGACGACGTCAAGTGGCCAACATTGTCGCATGGGCGACGTTGGCCACTAGCAGGGGGCGGGCACAATTTGAGGGTGAGGCAGGGAGCGGACGTGATTTGAGGAAGAGGCAGGAGCGGGCGCGATTTGAGGGGAGAGGAAGGGGCGGCGTGATTTGAGGGGAAAGGAAGGGGCGGCGCGATTTGAGGGGAGAGGAAGGAGCGGCGCAATTTGAGGGGAGAGGCAGGAGCGGCGCGAATTGAGGGGAGAGGCAGGGGCGGCGCGAATTGAGGGGAGAGACAGGGGCAGGCGTGTTTGAGAGGGAGGCAGGGGTAGGCGTATTTGTGTGGGGAGGGTGTGCATAAAATATAATATTTTTATAAAATAAAATAAAATATTTTTATTTTATAAAATAAATAATATATATTTATTTTATATAATAAAATATTTTAATTTAATTTAATTTAATGATTATAAAATACCTAATATTTATAATTAATAATTTTTATTTTTTTTTATTTTTTTTATCATGTCGTATCCTAGCCGTATCCGTATCCTAGTTTTTTGGAATTTGTCGTATCCCCATATCCTAGTCGTGTCATATCCTCGTGTCTGTGTCCGTGTCCGTGCTTCTTAGTTTGTAGGGATATTGTTCCAACTCATTCTTTTTGAAGTATGTATCGATACGAGTATTTCACGCCTGCGATGTTTGCTTTAGCCCGTAAAGTGTCTTCTTCAATTTCAACACGTTCTTTTCTTCTCCAATTTTCATGTACCCGGGTGGTTGATTAATATAAACTTCTTCTTCAAACACACTATTCAAGAATGCCGACTTGACACCTATTTGTAATATCAGCCATTTGAATTAAGCCACTTGTGAAATGAGCAATCTGATTGTCTCCATTCTTGCACAGGGAGCAAACACCTCGTCATAGTCAATTCTCGTCTTTTACTTATACCCTTTTGCTACAAGTCTCGCCATATACCGTTCTATCTCCTATTGAGCATTCATCTTTCTCTTAAACACCCAGTTGACATCAATGGGCTATGTTTTTTTTTGGCAATTCTGCTAACTCCCATGTATTGTTGTGATCTATTACTTTAATCTCCTCGTTCATGGCAGTTTACCACTTCTTGTCTCACACCGCCTGTTTAAAACTTATATTCTCGAAATCTATCAAAAGACAATTCAAGGTGTACTTCATTTGTCGAATCATACAAATCTTGTAAACTTCACATTTTAGATTGTCGCGATTCATCTTCATCATCAATAATTTCAGAATTTTCCTATATGATTATTGGTATAGCAGTTGATGATTCTCTAACTTTGATGATACCCTATGTTGCTTTATTTCAATCTCATTCATTTGCTTCATGAACTCGTACATCATGGCTCACTAAAATCTTCTTGCTTATCGGGTCAAATAGCTTGTATCCTTTTATTTTTTTATCATACACAATAAAAATATATCTTTTACTTTTGTCTTCGAGTTTTGTTTTTTGCTGATCCGGCATGTGTGCGTAGGCCAAACTGCCGAATACTTTGAGATGAGAGACTGTCGGTTTCTGTCCGCTCTATGTCTCTTGTGGTATTTGATAATATAACTTCGCATGTGGACACTAATTTTGAACATAGATGGCGTATTACACGGCTTCCGCCCAAAATTCCTTTGACATTTTCTTATCTTTGAGCATTGATCAAACTATGTCGAGAATGATCTGGTTCTTTCTCTCAGCCACATCATTTTGCTGTAGAGAGTACGATACGGTTAGAAATCACTTTATGTCTTGCTTCTCACAATACTTCATTGAAATGACATTCTCGCATGCTTTCCGAGCACACATTCATCACAAAATTTTCTCGTATTCCATGTCCAGTAGTCTGTGTACCATATTCTACTTTGCCAACTTGTTTATATCTTCATTATATAGGTGACCAAAACAGAAATATCACATTGACGCCTTGTTTTCTATGTTGACTTGCAAACATTTTTCTCGTAGACTTCTCAAATTTAGTTTGTACATCCGATTTCTGTCCATTTCAACTTGAACGACTGAACGCACTTGCTTGTCTTTCAATGATAATATCCGATCTTTCATAAAAATCAAATAATCTTTTTCCATGAATTGCCTCATACTTAAAATGTTGCTCTTGAGGTCTGGTAGATAATACACATCTTGGATTGACCCAACGAAATCATCCTTTTGTACATAATAAATCATACTCTGGCCTTTGACTTTAACCTTCAAGCCATCTCCAAACAATACAGATACAACTTCAACCTTTCGCATCTCTTTGAAATAATGGTCGTGTCCACACATATGGTTGCTTGCAACCGTGTCGAGGTACCACGGCGTGTCGTTGTTGATGTTGACTTTGTTATATGTCATTAAAAGAAAATTTTCTTTCACCTCATCTTCCATGGCTAGGTTGGTTATCTCTTTCACATTTTTCTCGACTCGACATTCTTTTACAAAATGTTCCTCCTTGCCACAATTGTAATACTTATCAGAATTGTAATCCTTCGCATAGTGACCATATTTACCACACTTATAATACTCAATGTTGAAATAATTTGACCGACTGCCTCTTCCACGACCGCATCATCTTCCAAGCCAATTTTGTTGGTTTGATTGTCCCTTCTCCTCATGATATCCTTCTTGACCGCGGCTTTTCCCATTGCAACTATTTCCTCGACCATCATGGTCATGCCATTTAGCTCGAAAGTTTTGAGAATAGAATATTTTTTTGTTATTGATCGATGCTTTAGTTTGAAGTGTCTGCTCAAAGTGTATCCTCCTCCTTATGATATTCATGTGCCATTAGGAAACTAGCAAGTTCGTTGACTGTGAACATTGCTAGATCCTTTGACTCTTCTATGGCAGATACCACATTCTCGAAACTGTTGGTTAACGACCTCAGAATCTTCTCCAAGACTCGCGTATCGAACAACTTTTCTCCATCTCGGATGAGTTGATTCACCACAGTTTGAACACACATGATGTAATCGGACACACCTTCCGACTCCTTCATCTTCATGCCTTTCAACTCGTTGCGAAGAGTTTGAAGGCAACTTGTTTAACTCGGTCGGCTTCTTTGTCCATAATCTCCAAGATGTCTTACGCTTCTTTTGAAATTTTCACTCACAATCTTCTCAAAGCCCACTTCATCAGTAGCTCGGAATAGCATATATAATATTGTCTTATCTTTTAATAGCATTTCTTTCAATACCTTATTTTGAGCCGCCGTACATCCTACGGTAGATTCTGATTCTTCGAAACATTCTTGATCACCTTCTAATAATCCACAAAACCGAGAAGAACTTTCATTTGGATACTCTAATTCTCGTAGTTCACCTTTGTTGATCGAGACAACGACACATTATTGATTATACTCCACATTCCTCTAATACCAATTTCTAAAAAAAAATTGTGACTGCAAACTATGAACTTGTAGAGAATTATTTTTGAAGAGATATTTTTTATTCGATTCTATATTTTTACAAGCAATACAATAATTTATATATAAGTTGTAGTTTGTCCTTCTAAAACTAAAAATTAAATACCATTATCACCCGTAAGAGTAACTGCTAACTTTTGACATTTCATCTTCAGTACTAAAAACTAACATTTAATATTTATTCAACAAGTCTTGTCATTAAATTGAAAATCTAGGAACATAAATAAGACTCATTATATTCCTAAGACAAGTTACCTGGCCTAATTTTACCAGGCTGCACGATTTAATCAGGTCATGCAGTCCCAATCACCACCTCTGCTAAATACACCAGGAATATTTATTTGGTATTACATGCAGAGCAGTGGTGATGGGAAACATACTTTTTCAAAATATTAAGATTGTGAATCAAACTACACATAGAAGACAGATTTAAATAGCATATGCTCATTGATATGATCATAATATCTAAATAAATGTATGATAAACTTATCTTCACAATCATTTTAGCCATTAAGTATTCTGATCTTTCAATTCCTACTCACTTCACACTTTTGGGCAATTCATTCATGAGTACCATTGACAATTCAAGTCGCCTGAGCTTGCCCACTTTTCAAAAACAGGACCGAGTCAAAAGTATTTTTAGTTTTTTACCATATTTTTTTCCACTAAAAGAGATACTGTCTTGACCTGAACATCACGACTCAGTGAATTATAGTCACGGCATGAAATGAAGTGACAACAAAAAGACAATGTCACAATTTTGCAAACATGGTCTTGGTCACGACTTTAAGTCAACACTGATTTGATTGCCTTGTCAGCAAATGCAGTCATACTTATGTTTATGTTGGTAAGATGTGAACAAGTTATGTGCTTTGGCATTAAAATCTTGGAAGGGAAATTCAGTTCTAGATAGTTCAAATTTCAGTATAGATAGAGTAGGTTTTGCTGATTTCATCTTGTTCTCCTTTGTGCGTACTGCTCAATCCATCAGCTTGGTAGTACAATTGTTTAATTCATTATGCCTTTTTCCAATAGAATTCAATTTAACTTTGAATGAACCTTGTTCATAATACATATCATAATTATTTGAGGTACATGATATACTAAGCTACAAAACTCTTTTAAAGCCTTGCTTAGATGCAAGGCACAATTAAGGCATTGATAATTTTTAAGGTGCGCTTTATATAAAATACATAAAAATTATATATTTTACTAAATAATTATCTAAAACTTTTATCTACTAATAAAATATAATCAAATAAATAACATCATATATATATATTTTTATCATTCATGTTTTTTATTATCAAAATCATTCAAAATTATAAAATAAAATAATTAAATTTCAATAATTCAATAAATTAAATTCAAATTTCAAATTAAACATAAAAATAAAATATTATTAATATGTTCCTTCATAACAAAAATTAAAAGTTCAAAAAAAAAATAAATAAAAGAAATATTTATAGTTTTTTCTAAAACACTAAATTAATAAAATCATTAACACTATCATTCATATTTATCTCTTGTACAAACCTTAAGCTTCTAAGTTCAACTAGCTCTTACAATATAACTCCATATTAAATCATCATCCTCAAATTCCAAATCATCTTTTGAAGTATCTTTATTTTTTATTTTTCTCATTAATAATTCATTGATATCATTTATATCTTTTAAAAAAATATGATAAATGATATGATGCTCATTAAATCTTTTCAACAAGCCTTAGTTATTCTTAATGTACACCAAATTATTCAAGATTTATTTTTTTTCCAGCATATTTCTTCTTTTGCTATGAATCCAAAAAAATCATGATTATTAAATCATATATTACACTAAATAATATAATAAAAATAATATGATTTTAAAATATTCAATTCATATATTACACTATATAACATTACGTGTTAGTTGAGAACCCACAATGTACATTTTTATAAATGTCTAATATTAGATCCAAATATATTTGATCATTCAATTATAATTAATATAAATTAATTATCAGTTGAATATTTCAAATATTTTAATCAAAAATATGTAATAAATTAAAAGTAATATAATCAACTAAACTAAATAACTAACAAGAATATGTAATCTTCCTTATTCTAATAATATACTCGTTGCCAAAAAAATCTCTAGTATGTATGTACAAATCCAAGTATGATATAATTGTATTTTGTTCATCTTTCTCTTTTATCAATCTCAACATGTATTTACATATATCTTCAAATATCATTGAATTTTGGCTAACTGTTAATTCTTTTATATCATAATAAAACTCTAAATTCAAAAAATAGCTAACTAAATATAAAGATCAATAAAATTTAATCTCACACCTCCTATCAATGATTTTCATGATTTTATTATACTTTTATTCAATCACATCCCATTAAAATTTTTGATAATCATTTCCTTTGTTTTTTTATGGCAACATAAATATAGCTCATAGGAGATCTTTTTCCACTATTCACTAAGCAAAAAATACATACAAGAAAGTCTGACACCTTCAATAAAAATAGTACAATATTAAAAATGAGATATGAAAATTATATTGACTATATTTTTTTTACTTTTCCTCTTTTGCTCATTTACTTTTTGTTCAATCTGAACTAGTAAATATATTTTTTAAGTTATTTTTTTGTTCATTGATACAAAATAAAAACATAAAGGTTATTGCAAACTAAGCCTTTGCAGACATAAATAACTTATTTTTCTTTCTTATCATTTCAATAGCTATTTCACTAAAATATAAGTATTCATTATATTATTGAAATATATTATTAATGTTACATAAACACTTAAGTACAATACAATATATGAAAATATATACAAACAAATTCAAGTTCATATAATAAAAAAGCTTTAAACATTTATAAATTAAAAAACTTACCTCTAAATAATATTCAATTATTAAAATTTTTCCAATTTTATTATTCATAGAATTAAATATAATATATTGATCACTAATATATGATTTTAATATTAGGCACAAAAAATTTTAACAATAATGGATATCAAATTTAAATTTTTTTTTTGAACCTAATAATTTGAGTTAATAAAATCTTAATGTTTGTCAGATATTAAAATAAATTTTATTGAATTCTAAATATGTTATAAAGAATGAGAAAAAAAATTTAAGTCGATTTGTATATGTACATTTATAATGTCACACATCACACATATATCTAACATTAAATATCTCAAGCAAAAGACAATATCTAATAGTTCTTAGGAATAAATTAATTTCAACGTCAATATTTATAATATTATCAAATATGATAACAAATATTTTATTTTCACTTTAATATTTACTAAAAAATATCAAACACTCATATATGATTGAGTCACCATAAGAATACATCTAACAAAACTCTAATGTTTTTTAGTTAGATACCAATTTGAATTAACATCATGAATAGAGACACATGTGGATGGCATGTTATTCTATTACTACATAAATCAGATGTTATTAACATCATTTTGTTATGTTTTCTAAGATCTTAAATTATTAAGTTTATATAATTTAAAACATTTTGTAATTTCAATTCTACATGTTGATTGTCGACTTATGAATACTCATATACACAGGTTGAACATATTTTTATATAATATATACAAGTCTTGAAGCTTTCATAAAATAAAGCAAAAATTGCATACTAACAATCAATCTAATCATTATTTTCATATAAATTCATAATTATAAATAAAGAATATCAATGAAACTAAAATATATTTCAATTCAATGATATCATAACTAAGATTAGTTTTTCTAAAATCTAACATAATATTATTTTTAATGCATTATATGACATGTCTCCTTGGATATTTCGTATCATTATTAGTTTGCAACTATATATTTTTTATAGCATCTATGTTACGTAGAATTTTTTTTTGACATTTCTAATATTTTTCTTTTTAATTATAATAAAATAAGTCTATACTACATGAGTTTGTTTATTTAATATACATTTTTATGTGTATGGTGAGACCTAAGATTATGAAGCAAACTAATTTTAGATCTTTCAATTAGGTTATAAAAATTAAAAAATATCTAAACTATTAATTTTATTTTTATTAAATTCATTAGGATTTATTTTTTAACTAAAAAAATATTAATATTATTTAACTATTATACTAATTATTTTATATTCATTAAAAAAATTAGGAATAAAAAATATATAAATATATCTATATTATACAAAACAAAAAAAATAACTAAACCCTATAAAATAATATATCATACCACTTTCATAGTTTTTTTGTTAGTCAAAGCCAGACACCATCGTCGATTAGTTGGAAATTGTTATAAAATTAAAATTTATAAAACTTAAAATTTTTTATATTACAATTTTTGACATTTCATAGTTAGAATTTAAAAACAATTTATAAATAACAATTAACAAAACGAGCATTGAGAATTATAGACTATAATTAGATTTTGATGAAAAAAATTATGTTTTATTCATTTATATAAAAGGAAAAGGATCTTAAATTTTTTTTATATCTAGACTATTGGTTGGACAAAATCCAACTATTGAATTCTATCAAATGGTGAATCAATGTCGTATCAACTAATTGTGATGATTGACACAATGATTGTAATAGGTAAAAGTATTAAACGAGTCATGCAGTGCTTACACGACCAAATTTCTTGACCCAGTCGGGACAAGTTAAAATCTCATGCTATGTCAGGCATAGCATCGTGGACACAATGGGCACGATCATGCCAACCATATTGTGCATAAAAAATGACACTTGGCCAATTAATTAAAATCAACCATGTGACTGTATTTTTTAAAAAAATGGACCGCCCATGATAGAGCGGTCGAATTTAAAAAAAAAATCATAGGTGTTGTATCAAAGGATCATGGACTAGGTCAAGTTCATGTCTAATGATGACATGCCCATCCTACCCAACCTAACCCAAAATCTTTTTTTTTTAAATTTGCACATGCCCTAATCATGGGTTCAGCCTATCTCGAGCCATGACTCGAGTACAAATTGGGATCTGGCCAAATTTAACCTAGATGGGAACGTATTTTGGGTATTGTCACATTGCTTGCTCTAGTAGCATGCGGGTCAACCCTTCAGGTTTGACACAATTAGTGTTGTTTGGCATGATTTTGACATGGCATACCATCCAATGACATTTCAAAGCATTGTTTTGGCATTTCATGTCATGCCATGCCATGCACAACTTTTCTAGAGTCATACCGTTGACAAGGTCAAGCTTTCCGACTCATTTGTTACCTCTTGCTATATATATAAATTGTTTTGATAATCTGTTTGTATTACCAAATATTTCTGTTTTAATATTTTCATGTAAGTGCAAGAAAAAAAATATTTAGAGGCCAGTAATACAGCAGTAACATAATAACAGAGATCCCACTGATCGGTCAGCGGGCTAAAATTTTTGAAGCAGAGTCTGACTCATCCTATGATCTGACCCACTCCGGTCAAATGAACCGAGAGAGTTTTTTTTTATTATAAATATTTTGTAATTTTTAATTTCGGGTTACTATTTTTCGGACCTAGGAATTATTCATCGTCTTCTCTCTCTCTCTCTCTCTCTCTGCGCGATTTATCACGACTGCTATGCGTTGCACATAATGTAAGATATTTTGTTGGTTTAATTTGTAACGCATAGTATTTTCTGGTGGATATAGCTAGTCGTACCGAGTGACTAGTGAACCACATTATTTCTAGTATTCTGTTTCTCATTTTTTTTGTAATTCTATCGTGGTTGGATTGTGGATTGGATATATATTATTTTTTGTTCTGTTATTTTTGTTGACTTCTGTATCTTAAAATCACAACTGTGGAAACGCAATTGCCCAACACCTCTAAATATAAATTCTTCAAATGACTCAACTACATACAAGAAAATCATAAAAAATATATTTAAATGTATGAAGATTAAATATTTAACTATTATCAAATCAAATATAATTTATGTTGTCAATATAGTTAGTTATTTTTAAATTTTTTAAAAAGTAAATTCACTTAAATTGAGATCTATACATTATTGTGACTTTAATTAGGTAATTTTTTTGATTCTAACTGACAATTATCCAACATAAAGATGAAATATGATAATAAATATTATAAATTTCTTGGAGACGATCTTGTCTCCCAAAAAAATAAGAGGCAAGAGATGATCTCAAGATCTAGTATAAAGAAAGAGTTTAAGATGATCATTATAGTCATGTAAAAAATATTTTGAATCACACATCTTCTTGAAGAGATTGAGGTACTCACTTCTTGTTCTCCTATCACCATATACTATGATAGTCATGCAACAACACATATATCCTCCAATCTGATATTTTAAAATAAACAAAACACATAAAGATTGAAAACTTATTTCTCATGAAAAAGATTTATAATGAAATTATCATTAAATTCTATATCCCACCACATATCAATCACTTGATATATTTAAGAAAATCTTATAGTAGTCTTAGCTTACTTTTCTTTTCTCCAAGATATATTAAAGTTTTTATTTTATGTTATCATATTATATATTTACCTTTTTGATGGGAGCATCCAACATGTGGATGCCACAATCCTGTTTTTTCCTATTTATAATGTTGGATCTCTCACTTGTATGAAAGTTTTTGTTGTATCATTGTCCTTTTTTTCTATAATGTGATTTTCTTGGCTAAGGATTTATAAGTGTTCAAATACAATTATTTCTCAATCATTGTTTTCCAAAAATAAAAATGCAACTGCACATTTTGGATGATATAATAAATATGATTAAAATCATAAATATGGTTTTAATCTAATTGGCCCGTCCCAAAAGCCTAGTCAATTAGATGCAAGATGGGTTGCAATCAAGTCAGCATAGTATAACCAATTCATTGAAAAGTTTTAATTGAGAATCAATCTCCTAACTACCAATATACATATTGTTAATATTTTCTTAACATACCAAAGTACTTAGTTTCTTCAGACTAATCATAATTCAAGTGAAACCTCCCTTTTGTCACCCCTTCCAATAATATATCTAGATAAATCTAGAGAGAATGATGATCTCAATCCTTCATCAAACTAATCATGATTCAAGTAAGACCTCCCTTTTACCACTCCTACCAATAATATGTTTATATAAATTTAAATAGAATGATGATCTCGATCCAAAATTAACATTTAAGATTTAGGCTAAAATAATATTTTTGTTAATGCTAAAAACAATTAATAATAATTGATAAGCTACCTAATTATCAATTTACATATCAATAATTTTAACATACTAGGTTTTCAAGCCTTGTCCAATTAATCCTAATAAAGGTGGATCATTCCAACTCTTTTTGACCATAGTTATTTAAGAGGCAAGGCGCACTGAAGCACAAAAGCCTTTTAGGGCCTTAAGGCGCAAGGCACACTTGAGGCGCGGGCTTTTTTATTTGAGGCACACCCAGCCTAATACACATAAAAATTATATATTTTACTAAATATAGTCTTTAATTTTCATCTAATAATAAACCAAAAAAACATCAAAGATAAAAATCAAATATTAATAATGCTCTCATCATCCAAACATTCAAAGTTACAAAACAAAATAACAAACATTCAAAGTTCTAAACAAAATAAACACTCATGTATCTACATCTAAATCTAAATCAAGAAAATCTTCATTAATATCATCCACATCATCAATCTTCCACTCTCCCTCTTCTTCATCTTCCTCTCACGATGAATAAATCATCTCTTCATCTTCATTAATCAAAGCAAGAGTAGGAGTATATTTAGAACTAGATGGTCTTGACTTTGGTTTTGGTATTGGTGTTTGTGTTTTGCTTGGTTTAGCACGAACACGGACACGGACACGGACACGGGGATACGACACTGCATGATACGGAGACATGACAAATTCTAAAAAACTAGGATACGAATACAGCTAGGATATGTCATGATAAAAAAAATAAAATTAAAAATAAAAATTATTTTCTTTATCAATATTAGGTATTTTATAAAATAAATTAAATTAAAATATTTTAGTTTATAAAATAAATAAATATATTTTTATTTTATAAAATAAAAATATTGTATTTTAATTTATTTTATACGATAATATTTATAACTATTTTATTTTATAAAATAATATTTTAAAATTATCTTATATTATATAAAAATATTTTTTTATTTTATAATATAAAAATATTTTATTTTATTTTATTTTATTAAAATATTTTATTTTATTTTACCGCTTGCCTTCCCCCTCAATTCCCGCCCGCCTGCCTTCCCCCTCAATTCCCGCCCGCCTGCCTTCCCCCTCAATTCCCGTTCGCCTGTCTCATCCCTCAATTCCCACCCGCCTGCCTTCCCATCAATTCCTGCCCGCCCCTGCCTCCTCCCCCTTAATTCCCGCCCGTCCCCTGCCTCCCCCCCTCAATTCGCACCCGCCCCTTGCCTCCCCCCTCAATTCGCGCTCACCCCCTGCCTCCCCCCCCCCTCAATTCACGCCTGCCCTCTGCCTCCCACTAGAAGTCCGATACGCCACCGTCCGATATGCCACGTGGCGTATCAGACACGTATCCATGCCGTGTCCGTGCTTCCTTGCTCGCTGCGCCTCGCCTGAAGCGAGCCATTTTTCCCGAGAGTGGTGGCGCCTGAGCTTTAGGCACGCCTCAGGCGCGCCTTTCATAACTATGTTTTTGACACATCTTAAAAAAATTCTATGGAGAATGACCCTCTCAATTCAAGAATATGATTCAAACTCATGACCAAAAAATGCTTTTGTTAGTATTAATAATGATCAAAGAATAAAATTTTAAATTTGTTAATTTTTAAAATATGATTTAGCTTGAACTTTATTAAATCATTTCTCATTAATTTTTTTTCCCCTAAATGCTGCATAACAAGTCTAGTATTGCTCTGATTTGAATTTTGATAAATAAAAGTCAAATTACTAATAAAAGTAATATATCTAACAAGAGATCATATTCAATACATAAAAGTATTACTTTAGCATGATGTCTAATATAAGTTAATATCTTAACAATCTTACCATTAATAAAGATGTCCATCAGGCCAATCAATCTAAGCCCAACTTGTGATACATCCCAAAGAAGTCATATCTTCCATTTTGTGCTTCAGGACATACCACAACATGGTTCATGAAATGTCAAACCAAGCAAAATGGCCCACGTGCCTACACAAGGCATGACATGTTTATTTTGGCACAACCAATGCAATATGCACGAAACATGCACTACATACGCATGTTCATGCTGATTTTTAAAAATAAAAAACAAGCGCATGAAGCCCACGTGTATGCCCCCATTTATCTAGATATATTATTAGATGGGGTACATGAAGCTCATAGGAAACTTCAAACAAAACAATTGACAGAACAGTTGACAGAAAGCAACGCACATCATTGTCCTATCAATTAAGTAATAAAATATTAATAAAAAAGTTAAAAAAGTTAATACAGTAACCATTAGATTTCATTTCAATGACCATGGGTAAAAATTTAATAATTGTTAAACTTAAACCCAAATAAATTTAACAAGATTTAGAAAATTATTATTTTAATTAAAAAAAGTTATAAATTAGAATTTAATATTTATATTTTTACACATTCAAACTATAATATATTTTCTCTATAATTCTCAGTTCTCTACTCTCAAAAATTTTCTAAGTTACGTTAATGTATAGCTAATTATTATTTAAAAAAATTATTTTAATCTTATATACAATACAATCATGTAAATTAAAAAATTATCTATAAATTGGATTTAGGTATACATTTTTATATGATTCAGAGTTTTTTTAGTTTTCTTGCTATATAATTTTAGGATAAAAAAAATAAATCTCTTTTTCTCAAACTCTAAAATTAAAAAAAAAATACTAGTAAATATAATGAAAATAAAGACATAAATATTGATTTAGATAATAAAAATCAACTAAAAAAATTTGATATTGCGTTATCTCTCAATCATAGGTCAATCTTAGTCATGGCACATATAGAACACAAGAATAAATAGTCATTTGTAGTATGAATTCACTTTAAAATTATTTTTAAAAAAATTCTAAAAACATCAAAGAACATTCAACACAATATATATTTTGTACAATAATATATACTTATAATAGTACTTGTGGGACTAAACACATTATGAGATATACAAATAATATATCAAAAAATATATTTTATTGAATCACATACAAACTCAATTAAGCAGTAAGATCCTTAAATTTAGATCTACTTCAAATTTTATCATCTCATTTATTTATTGTAATAAGTTTGCAAGAAAAAACAGGAGTATGTTTATTACAAACATTGATCTTCTATTAAGATTTTTAAAAGATTTTATGCTAGTTCATTTAATAGAGAAATACTTCTAGTTATTAGTTATTAACAAATATTTAATTATTAACAGATAGAGAAATACTTTTAGTTTTTGGATGACCTATAAAAATAACATAATAAAAAATTATAGAAAAAAATAATTAATTATTAACAAATTTTAAATACTAAAATGATTTTGGTGGCATTTGAAATTTGGACTAATCATGATGATAATTCACATGCATGACTATGCACTTTGTTGATTCTAGCATAAAACTAAATACAAATAAGTATTTATTGAGGATCTTTAAAAAATAAGAGATATATAATATAGTATTTATATTATATTTGATAATATTTTAAAAAAAAATACAAAAATAAATAGATTTATGAGAACATTCAAAGACAATTTCTCAGTAAAATTTTTTTTATATTTGATATATATCACAAGATAAACTTGATAGTGCAACATGGCTTAAAAATTATTTTTCACTCATTAAAACAGATATATAATATATTAAAATATAAACATCTAGCAAACTATAAGACTTTACACTCTATGTAAAACATCAGACTTATAAAAATTAATTGAATAATTGGATATCAAACATTATTAGAATTATACATATCTGATATTTAATTCATATATTAGCTATTAATATACAATATCTAACTACATAAATAATAAAACCAATAGAAAATAATTAACAAATCAAATTATGATATTAAATTTTTATTTTTAAAATTTATAAAAAAAATTATGATACAACTAACATTTCATCATCGATTTGCACTCTTATGACATACATTACACCTATGTACATATGTAATATGAAAAATATCTTTAATCAATATAGAAAATACTTATAATTTTGTGATGTAACTATTAAAATAGAAATAAAGTATTTAAAATATTAGTCTTTTATTTTATTTTTTTATTATTTAATTACATGTATAAATCCTATTGTTAAGATAGAAGGGACATAAAACACTATTAAATATATATTCACTAATATGCATTAACCAAAAAATATCAAATGATAGAATTATAAATAATTAGATAACATATTTAAATAAAAGGAAATTATGTTTGATAATTTATACGAGTATCAAAATATAAAAATCGATATTTTATTCAAAGATAATAATTTTTTCATCCAATTAACTAAGAGAAAAAAATAAAAAGATTCATCGAATATAAATGAATTATTGAAGTAGTTAGATATTAATTACTACTTCATCTTGTGACATAATGATATAAAAAATTAATATATTTAATTAGTCGAAATCATATGAATCCATCTGTCCAATATTACCTAAAATAACATATGATCGACTGATATCTTTGGTATCTAGCATTATATCGGAGTCTACTTTTATCATGCTTAATCACAATCATGCTAAGCCTCACTTCTATGTCGTCGTGTCAGCATACTATAGCCCGAGGAAAGTACCATGATGTGTATGACATGGCATGGTTGTCATGTTGGATACCACTACCCCCAAAGGGCAAAGACATTGAATCTAAAGAATCTCAAACCTAAGATTTATTTTTGAATAAAAATATTTATCATCACACTAAAACATAACATTTAATATATGAATATAACACAAAAAAAAAATCATAGATAATTAGAAACTGATTATTATTCTTTCTTATTACATAATGACATAAAAAATATTGATATATTGAGTTAAAAATATCATATAAATCAACCTTTTACATGCTATCTAAAATAAAACATAATCTGATGATCCCTATAGTGTCTAGTATTGTATTGGGAGTCTACTTTTTTATAACAATAATTATGATTTTAAATATAATGAGCACACTTTATCTAGATATTATAGAAGCTCAGTCATTCTTAAAATATTAAGAAGATACACAAATGAGTAATCAAATAAAACCAAAAAACTACAAAAATACAAATAGATAATAACATACATAAAAATAATTACATAGAGACTTAGAGTTGTGAATGTGATGATTTGAATCATATATTATGTTTATGGTATTAACATCACACTAGAGTTGCTTTGGCTGATTGGCATACATTATTTTCAATCTTTTTTTGTATTTTTGTATGGATATAAATATAGATTTATATTTTCAAATCAGACTAAGTTTATTTTTTTTTATTTCATTTGTTTATATTGATTTCCATACATATCAAATATTATATGCGTTATTTTAATTTAATAATTATTTGATTTTTTAAAATTTCATTCATATATATATATACACACACACACACACATAATCAGAATTACAATAATTTAAAAATTAAGATATGGTTGAGGCCCTACCACTAGCAGCCCCTACCCTATCCTAACTTTGACAATAAGCCCTAGAAGAGGAGCTAGCTTGGCTACTGCCTATTGCCTACTAGCTACTATAAGCCAAGTAGAGAGTAGCCTAGTAGACTAGCTACTACCAGTGCCAGATAATGGTAGCAATAGTCAGTAGCCTATTGGGGCATTGGCTAAGGCCTGAGCAGGCCGCTAACACTGGCACTAACCTAGGTTATCCTGGATTAGTTATATTCATGTCAAGCCTCACTTCCATGTCATCAGGCCGACATGACACAGATTCAAGTGGTGTACAATATTGTGTCCAGAACGGCATGATAAGTATGAAACCTAAGACTTAATATCTTTGGAAGAAAAAACTTATTATCACACCAAGATATAGCTTCTAATATATATAATTAACTTTAGAATTCTTATAAAATATAATATATTGGTGTTTATAAAAGCAACTTATCTCATAAAATTAAAAAAATAAAAAAAAATAAATTTGAAAACAAAGCATCTAATAACTTATTCAAGCAGTTAACTCACAATCCCATAGATCATTTCCCGTATTATCCAAATTTTATCTTATCAAGTTAACCAAAAACTCAAGTAATGGCTACTTAATGAAAGCAATGACCCAAGACTACATTTACTAACATATAATAAAATTTCAAATCGAGCCCAAAAAACATCACCTAATATTTGTGTGAGAATCAAAAATTTGTATTTGCAATTATAAAACAAGCAAACAATGACCCAAGACTATATTTACTAACATATGCATTGTTGCTAACAATGTTTCTGTCTCTACATTGATAGCTTAAACATAGCAAAAAATAGATAGTGATAAATAGCAAACCTATTCTGTTTTCTTAATAGTTGCTCCCTGTCATCATCCACAAACTTACGGCTACCATTAGATACATCCATTTGCCCATCTCGATCCCATTCTAAATCACTATCAATATCCCATTTGCAATCACCACTCCTTACCTGTTCTTGATCATTGTCAGCCACATATCGATCATGACTTCCATCTCCATCAAAAAGCTCATCCCTATCTTGATCAAGAGCATGCTCATGATCATATTCCTTTTCTTTGTCTCCATTATGTTCCCAGGACCAATTGCGTTCATTTGATCTGTCACTATGCCTTCCATGATATCTTTCCCTATCATGATCATAATCCATTTTTCCAAATCGATCCCTATCCAAGTCCATGCCTCTGCCACCAATATGCTTAAAATGTTCTTGATACAAATTTGATCTTCCACCTCTAGTTGTTACTTCATTCACCCTTACAATCCGACCATCAATTGTCTGCTCACATGGCTCAAATTGTATGTATGAATTCAATTAATTAACAAATAAAATAAAAAAAATGAGCCATGGATACATATACCTTTCCGTTCATGTTGCTGATGGCACCCATGACTGACATGGAACTTTCAAAAGTAACAAAACCATAGCATTTTCCTCGTGTCGCACGATCATTGACAATCTGCAAAAAAAAAATAATTACTACAACATTAAGAACCCCTTCATTTGATTGTCAAAAATCAACGATTAAGCTGGAAGCCGTCATAAAATGGGACTCATTAACCAACCCAAATCCTTGCCACTTGTTCAAAACTGAAACTCATATGACAAAGATAAAGGTCAGTAAATCACCAAAAAAGTGTTTGAAGTCTGGTAACAAAAACCCTGACAGATACAACTTTCTTATACCTTTGGAGTAACTACTGATAACCTAGTCTATCATACTAATATAATAAAAAGAGGATATCTTAATTTTTATTTTTGATTAAATAACAATTGACATCAATATATTTTAACTCATGAAAAAACTAAAATAAAATTAATATGTATCATTGTCAAAGAACTACAATACATGACATCAATCATGAAACTAAGATTTTAATCATATCGAGGGATGTAATTCAAATAAATTCTTAGTTATAATTATAGCTGTTACACTTATTATTTAAACCAATTATGTTATATATAAGTTAATAGTTTACAACTAAGAAGTAAAATATATAAAAAATGAGCATAAAAAAATAAGAATAATTAAATAAAAATATGATAAAATAAAATAAAAATAAAAATTAAGTTATTAGAAAGAAAATTAAATTAACTCTTATGAATAATAAGATGAAAAATTATCTAAAATGATGTGATTTAAAGATATTAAACAGATCATGTAGTATCAGAAACAGCATGAAATAGCTGGTCATGTCGTACCATATCAAGCCAGCATGGCCAAAATTTTGGTCAACGCAACATGACTCGACAGCAAAACCTAATGAAGTAAGCATGCCAAGTCATACTAGGTCATGCAGGATCAGACTTGATCATGCTAGATTTGCCCAAAACAAACACTACATAGCCATTGGCCACTAACCAGGCATCCCAGGATGATGCCAATGGCATCGTGAAAGTATGCAGGGGACAGGGATGATAGGTGAGGGCGCAGTGCCGAGACCCAGCTCGGTGGCCAATGGCCACTACCAACAAGTAGAGTCTATGGCCAGTGGCATGAAATATCTAATAATTTTATTATTTAAAATTAAAAAATATAATGTTATCTTAATTAAAATAAATTAAATTCATAAGATCATTACTTAATAAAAATATGTGTTTCATTTTTTAACATCATAATATCGTATCGTATGATAAATAACAAAAAATTAAAAATATAAAAAATATGTACATCAACATTAACAATGTAAGCACAAAAAAATATATATTGCATTTTAATCCTTTGAATGACTATGTTTAATATCCATGAATCATGATTTATTTGTGTTAATAGTATGAATCAGATCATCACATATGTATCTCAAGGTAACATTAACTTTGATATTCTCAATATCATCACATGAGTTATCATCTACCAGACTACCACCAATTCTTTCATTTTACCTTTAATACTTATCTTTGAATTTTCTCACTCCATTGAGCATGAAATTACTACTATGATATCTAATCATGATTTAAATCTCATATCTAAAATAATATTCATAGTTACAAAAAAAAAAATTTTGATTTTGTGTAAGATACCAAAAAAATTTATAAATCATATATCATCTTAGATAGCATGAGATAAATGATTTCATATAATTTAACTAACCCAATATATCAAAATTCTTAATGTTATCAAGCGATATGATGAAATAATAATTGATATCTAAGTATAGAGACAATTCACTCTTATTTAAAAGATCAACCTATAATTTATCACTTGCTAATTGAATAGTAAATATATTATCTTTAAATACCATATCTATGTAAATACTCAAAGCCTCGCTATAACTATCATACATAATATCATAATATATAAATATATTAAATAATTTTTCATAAATCTAACAATCAAGTTCTTTTATTTAGTTCATGCATATGGATATGTACCTTTAATTATTTTCTACTCTTCTACTAACTTATGATTCATACAAACAGGCAAGTAATAAAAAGATTGAATGAAAATCTAATATCTTAAATATTTAGTTTTCATCTCAACAATTATCATTCTAAAATCAAGCAGTCCTCTATATATGATAAACATATTACTAATATTGAATATGCACATGAATGTGATATAAGTAATAAAAATGTACACAAATTTAGACATATTCATTATATAATAAAAAATATTTATGAATTTCAAAAAAAAATTCATGTCTTACAATATGAATCACCAATAACAATTTTTTCACTCTTACTATTTATAAACCCGAATATCATGTGTTGATAATAAACCAAAGACTCTAGCATCAGATATGTATAATTTTAATGATATCTCACATTTATTTAGAATTTTTTTAAGCTCGCTAACAAAAAAATGTGAAACTCATATTGTCTCTTAGTCCTAAGATATTTTAATGAATTTTTTATATTTTTTAATACATGAGAAATAACTTTCATTCAAGTTTCACTTTTAGATTAATTATATGATACATATATTTAACATAAAAAATATCAATTAAGGACTCGTCTTTAATGATTATGACAAACATGCTTATGAAGATATCATTATTTGGAGCATTATTGAACATTACACTAAATTTAATTATGAATATCATATTCCCTAGAAATTCTCATCAGACACTCATATATGACAAGATCATCATGAAAAAAAATATTAAAAAATCATAAAATTTTTTTATTTAATTTTTATTTAAAATCAACAAAATAAATAGTGAGATATGTAAATTATGTATCATCATGACAAGTCTAGATAACGAACATCTTGAACAAAATTCCCACCTTGTTTTCTATGTTTATTAAATATTAGTTATTTTTTTTAATTTAAAATATTTAATTATAACATTTCTACTATTAAACTTAAAAATTTTATGATAAATATGCTAGAAATAGATTTGCATAATATTAACTACTTTAATATCCTTTAAAAATTTAATCCGAATATTCATGATAGTAATTAATTTTATCATATTTTCCCTCACAAACTCATTATGATAAATCAAGGACTCAATGAAATTGAAGTTGATTCAACTTTAAAGACTCCAGCACTAAGTTTAGTTTATCTATGATCTAATACACCATATTTTTTAGTATATTAATTAACATACATCTTAAAATATCTAATGTTACTAATACTTATACATGTGTATTTTAAATTAAGTTATAAGATATTCCTAGAATTTTTATTTTTAATTATATTAAAAGATGTCCAAACTATTATAGTTCATGTATTTTTTAATTTTTTAGGTAAATAAGTCAAGTCCAAGAGAGAGAATATAGTTTTGATCTTGAACTTTTCAGTCAGGTTATGAGTTATTGTTATTATTTAAGTCTAATTAATTTATTTTTATTAAATTTAGTATTTATCATTTTTAATATGTTAGACAATACTAAAAGAATTAGAATCAAAAAAATATTTTTTTTACTTAATTTTTTTAATTTATTTATTAATCTAAATAAATTAAATAATATAATTAAATTACAAGATGTACATTATATTCTAATGCATAGCTGCCACTTTGAGTATTACATTTTAGATTCTAACACTTAGAAATCTCTACTAGCCATGAAAATAACTAAATCAACAATATTCAACTCCATAAAATTAAAATTACAAAGAATAAATAAATATAATAATAAAAAAATGACTCAATGTATATTTGAGAATATTAAGAAGAAGAGAGAAGAGAATAGTTTATAGATTAATTATGAACAACAAATAAATGAATTGGATATTTATAGAAAAAAAAAATAAAATTAAAAAATTATTATTTTTAATATTTTTTTAAACTTTATTGAGTAAAATTCCAACAACCATAAGATTTCTACCTATGAGCAATTGGAAGCAATCTGATGGCTCGCAAAAATGCTATTTTTTTATATTTATCCCAACATGATAGCAATAGACCATGCACACCAACTAATTTTTAAAAAATCATTCATATCATTCCACATGTCATGTCGTCAAACCATGCATGCAGGCCACACCTAGCCTAACACGAGGCACACTAGGTGCCAACCTAGCACAATATGAGTCATACCTTGGGCCAGCACGACTAAGGTCCAGGCACGATTCTAAACCATGTTGTGCCGGGCTTGGCACGACCAGGATCCAAGCATGATTTTGGATAATGCCGTGTTGGGCCTGGCACAGCTAAATTGGGTCATGCCTCGTGACATGCCTAGGCCACATTGCCCACTTAACACCTCTAATTTGGTCACGTCCAACATAAATTAAAAAAAAAGATGATAGTAGATAAAATTTTTAATAAAATTAATTAAAAAAATATGATCTATATAACCTACATAAATAATTAAGAAAAAGTTTAGATAATAATGATTACAAAGACAATTATTATTTGTTGTTACTATATTTTCTCTTTTTTTTTGTTATTTAGCAATGAAAGTTGTAGATAAACAAAATTATAAAAAAAATTAATAAATCTCATTCACATTAACAACACATCTAACATTTTTATATAATGAGCTAATGGGTTGGGACAGCCCACATATCAAGTGCTCTTATTAATAACAATAAAAAAAGTATACAACTATAATCTACAATACTTCTCATTAAGGAGATACATACAAGTCTAAAATATCAAACTTGAAAAAAAATTATAAGTTAAGATCACTTCAAAATTATCATAAAGATATTTATTAGTTATTCTGTTATCTGAATATATATTATAATAATAATCACATCATGGATTTTCTTCCCAAGAAAAAAATAATTCACTTATATGTGCGTTATTCACTCATGAAACACCAAATTTAAAATTATATGTCTCATTGGTTAGCCACCGTTAAAAAAATAATTAAAAAAAAAATGAATAACTCATCTCCTTAGGCATTAGATCTACGGTATCACTATTGCTCTTAATTTTATATATGCACTAGATCTTAATATAATTACTTGCATCTTACTTTTCTAAGAGACAAGATTACCTCTGAGAAAAATACAAAACCTCATGGTAAATCTCCCCTCAGAGCAAACTAGTGCTCAACTCAAATTTCATTTTCCTATTAACAGTAAGAACTCATAATCATCAAAAGAGATCCCAAATCTTATAAACTTCTTCACATACTTCAGCATACAAAGAGTCGCATCAAAATGAATCTATTAAAAAGAATATAAAAAATTACTAATTATAATGACTACATATATATATTTAATCAAATAATAATCAAATAATAATCAAATAATTCATCTTGCTTATGATTCTCCTATATATAATTAAATAAATTAGATGTATCATATCAAAAAAAATTAATACTTAGATAAATTAGAATATCTACTATAGCACAACCCAAAATATATATGCACTTTTCAAAATTACTCTCTATTATCCTTTTTCATCCATTAAAATATTTGCTATTAATTTTAAATTGGATTATATTTTTAGTAATTTGAATGTCATATTAGTTCTAGCCCCATGCAATCCAAAAAATTCATTTATTAATTCACTTATCAAAATATACCAAAATTATTCTCATGTAATATTTTTTTCTTCCTAATCCTTGATATTTCTGTAGAATTCTCTTACAACTAGCATATTTTCTCTCTCTATTAGCACAAAACAAGCTTTAATCATTCTTTTCTATATTCTGCAAGAAAGAGAAATAAATTTTATGAAACTCTTTACTCTTATAAAGTTTTTCTTTGTGAGAACTGAAGACATCCAATCTCAATTAATTTCCATTGAAAAAGGCATCATGAGTGTTGTATCTTTTTTGTGGAACTTCAGTGGTGCTCAACTGTGGCCACTTGCCCCCTGCCTTATTGTTCATCTCTACTATGCCACCTTTTCCTTATTACTTTGATCACAAGCCTTCATCCATGATGGCACTCACCTTTCAAGGTGTTGGAGCTTAGAATTTTCAATGCTGGGAGAAAAAGAAAGGTTTCGAATTTTAGCATTTCCCCTTTGCTCTGCTTAAATAGCCAATCACAACTTAGCAATTTTTTTTTTTTGAAATGTCACGGCACTAGTTAGCATTCAAGACTTTGAGTATGATTTGGTCAGAATCAAAACTAGATTTGAATCTGCTTTATTTTTGCGAATGAGAGATTATTGTATATCAGTATCAAAGTGTGATACATATACAATAATAAATAAAAAAATTATTTTATCATTCAACAAAAAGAAAGTTATTAAGTTGCATCCTAAGCAGTACTACATTTAACACTCATAGTTATACATTTGCGAAAGTATTCGCTTCATTATAATTTCTACTGTCCGTATTAACTTCTCCGTGTATTTTTTTTACCTCCTTTCCCCTTGTATTTTTCGTGTCAGAAAATAATACTATATACAAGACTATCTTAACAATAGTTACCACATGGATAATTAATATGAAATGCCCAAATATTTTTTTTGTTTTGGTCACAACATTATGATGTGCCGTAACTCCTTCAATTTTCTCAAAATCCTCTCCAATGGCCATTTCATTTTAGCCATCAGAAGTTCTAATGTAACAATTTTTTTAAATACGCCTAATTAGTATCTTCAAGCCTTGTTTCTAGTATATACCTGCTCTTCTTTTACTTCATTCGCTTTTCTTATCACGATGAGTAACACAGTGATTTATCTTCAAATAAAGATACAATTTTGCCCCATAATGATATCATGTGTGTTTCATCATTGTGAATTATTAGATATTCATTTTTTGGTATATTGTTTAACAAATATGCATATGAAAGCGCATCAAAAATTACAAATCATTATTTTCTACTTCAAGCCTAGTTAAATTATTTTTATATTCCACATGCTTACATTGAACATGAACAAGCATATTTTTTTTCTCTACTTAAAATTGTTTCTTCCTTTTCATCCATTCCATGAAACAAATTGATTATCAAACAAAGAGACGAATGATTTGAAATAACAAGATTATCTCCCTTTATACATGAAAAATTGGATAGAAACATCTTTAGCAAATGTATAGCTATGATTATTGTATATCAATATCTAAGTGTGATGCTATACAATGAATAATAAAAAAATTTATTTCATCATTCAACAAAAAGAAACTTCTTAGGTTGCCTCCTAAACAGATCTATGTTTAACATCCATAACTATATATTCGCTAAATCATTCGCTTCATCTATAATTTCTACAGTCCGTATAAACTTTTTTGTGTAGTTTTTTACTTCCTTTTTCCTTATATTTTTCCTTGTCGATAACTAATACTATATATATAGCCTATCTTTATGATAATTATCACATACATAATTGGTGTGAAATGACATAAATAATTTTTTTTGTCAAGACATTATGGTGTCATAACTCTTTCAACTTTGTTGACCCCCTCACAATTGACCATTTCATTTTAGTCATTGGAAATTCTAATGTAGCACTTTTTTTAAGTATGCTAGTTAGTATGTTCAAGTCTCGTTTCTAATTATCTTACCTACTCTTCTTCCACTTCATTGGCTCTTTTTATCTCAATGAGCAACATAGTGATTATAACTTCAAATAAGAATATAAAAGTGTCCCATGATGAACATAAACAAGTGATTATTTTGTCTTTAATTTTACAAATAAGCATATGAAAGTGCTTATGGATCACAAATCATTATTTTCTACTTCAAACCTTGTTAAATTATTTTTATATTCCACATGTTTGCATTGAACATAAACAAGCATATTTTTTCCCAACATAAGATTGTTTCTTCCTCTTCATCTATTTCATAATACAAATTGATTATCAAACAATGAGAGCAAGAGATGAATGATTTGAATTAACAAGATTATCTCTCTTTATAGATGAAAATTTGGATAGACACAACTTTAAGAAAAATATTCCAAAGACTTCAAGAATTCTCATTAAAAAATTTTAAAAAAACTTATGAACTACATATCTCAAAAATTAAGCAAGACATCAAGTCATGCCTTCATTAGTGTTATGCCCATGCTTGTGTTGGCCCCTATGTGTACCTAGAGAGCACCTTTAAGAACTATGAATCCAACCAACCCAACATGATTTGATTCGGGTCAACCAACAATTACCACCAACGAATGATCTTTCAAGAAGCCTATAATAATACTTACTACACTAAACTGAGTTGGACAACTGATGAGTCCAAATTTTTTAGAAAATGTATGATTATCATCAATTGAAAAAAATACCACATGCCTCAAAATAATTTAAAATACACTGCTTTATCAAAAATTTAGTAGGAAATAAGTTTGTCCCATAATAACAAGCTAATCAGATAAATTGGTTTCTAGCAGTAGCAGTAACCGTCAGTAGCAGGTCAATCGGTTAATTTTGCCTTTAATACCAATGAAACACCAAAATTATGTTTTGATATCATATTAATGCAAAAAATAAAAATAAATGTCATCCATTAATATGTCAAAAAGATGCAGTTAAAGAATATAAAAATACTCAAAAAATTGATTGGAGCAAATACAATACATGAATGTTAAAGAAATTCACTTTGAACAATCTAATCTCCAAAAATATAAAATATAATAATAAAAAATTCAAATTAAGCAATAACAATAATTAAAAAAATCTTTTAATTCTTATTATTGGAAGCAACTAGCTAGATGTAAATGTTTTATTTTACTTTTAAGGTGCTCAAACAATAAGTACTCTAAAATATTCTATATTTGCCACTCAATTTAACTTTAGGAGTTGCTTATGAAATGACAAGAACAAGATAATAATAATTTTTTTTTTGTTTCAACAATATTTAGAGTAAATGGACTCTTCCTAAAGACCTAAGCATGCTTTCATGCTTGTGACATGGCCATATTCCTAACATGATAATAAGTATATATCCATTTTTCATTTGGAGAAATACAATGTTGCTACAAAAAGCCACTCTCACCTCTTCTTTAATCATGGATTTTCTTCAATGGAATTGAGTATTATGAAGTGCTTGGTATCTCTAATAGAAAAGATTACCAGTGGAAGTGATTTGAAAGGATACAACTCCGGTCCTACAATGTGCAAAATAAAAAGAAAAGTCGTAGGCTATCTCGCACCCATAGAGAAACAAGGCCATCGTACAGCCCAAATCCCAACTCACACCCATTTGTGTGCTGGTGGGGAAACATGTTGCTCTCTCTAGGCAAACCCAACAATTTGTACAAATAATCTTTGTAAAATAAAATTGGAAGATTTGCATTTTGATGCATCAAAACCAAATAATCTAAAAAAAATTATTTTTCAAAATTTAAAAACAAAATACACCAAACTTGAAAATAATTAAATTTTGGTGCACTAAAATACATAAATTCAATTTTGCTCCTCAAATATATTAAAAGAATACATTTCAGTTTTAAATTCAGAAACCACTATTTAATATTCAGAAATTCAAAAAGCATTTTTTTTACCCAATTTTTTAAATCGCACTTGACAAATCTAGGGTTTGAACCCACACCCAGGTCATTCAACATATAAAACAACCCTTAATCATCCAAACAAATGCAATAGATCATTTGTTTTAGAATAAGAAAATAAATACAGCAATATATATTAATATAATTATATATAAACATAAGTAGATATAAGCATATAATAATAAATATTTATATATGTATATATATATAAATATGTATGTTTATGTATATTTTTATATATGTGTTTATATATCTACGTATATTTATATACAATTACATGTGTGTGTGTGTGTGTGTTTAAATAAAAATATATATATAATTCAATGTACATATACATATATACATATAGATATATATTTATATTTATATTTATATATATATATATTTATTTATTTATTTATTATATAAATATATAAATAAATATATATATATATACATTAACATACATACATATATATATATGTATGTATGTAAATATCTATATAAAAACACGTGTGTGTGTGTGTGTGTGTGTATCTACCTATATGTATGTATATATATTTATTTATATGTTTATATAGATAAATATATATATAAATACAAATAGATATATATATATATATATATATATATCTATGTTTATATATCTATATATATTTATCTATATAAACAAATATATATATATATATATACATATGTATACGTACATATATATAGGTTTATATCTATATATATATATATATGATAATATACCATATATGTTAATATATATAACTATTTTAATATATATTACTATATATATATTTATTAATCCCAAAGAAAATGAAATGTTATGTGTGTTTGAATGGCTAAGGGTTATTTTATATATTGAATGACCTAGGTTTTAATCTTAGACTTGTAAAGCACGTTTTAATAAATTTTGTGTAAATAAAAAAATATTTTTCAAAAAATCAATTTCTGAATATTATACAATGATTTCTGATTTTAAAACCCAAAATTTTAATTTTTTTTTTCAAGAATCAAGAGACAAAATCAGAATGATATATTTTAGTGCAATAAAACTTAATTATTTTTTAGTTTTTTATTTTTTTTATATTCCTTTTTTTTTTATTAATTTAATCACAGTGCACCAAAACACAAATCTTTCAAAAAAATTTCTTACATAATGAGGGGGAAAAAGTGATGTGCCTATGTTCTTTGCTCCTGTACTCATGATATCATTTGTCATAGGGCACCTTAAGTTTGTTATAACTTATACGTTCTTCATTTAAAAATGGCATTCAAATTGGGCATGGATCAGTTTTTACGTCCCACCACATGCCATATAATATAGAAATGTCACGTATTCAAATTTTCACTTAAGATAGATTTTTTTTTTTCGAATTCTGCAATTACAATATAGCAAATCGAGTACCAAATCGTTTGCTCTCTCTGATCATTAGTTAATCGTAAAGGACATGGAGAAAACAGTAAGATGGATGCACCATGATGAATAGAAATCCTATGGTACCCTTTCTGAAAGATCATACAAGAAGTGACAAACCTTTCCGGGCAATCCACAACATTTTAAAAAAAAATAACAGTTATATAAAACCACGCTTTATGAAGAAATAGCTCCACCTTGACAGCCAAGATAGAACCATAAGTCCTGAAGGCTTGACGAATGCTGTCGTCAGTTGCGTTGTAAGAAAGTCCACCAACGTATATAGAGTTCTCGTCGTCTATAGTCATTTTTGTTATAACTAGTTGACCTCCTCAACCGCTACCCCCTTCGTTATCTTGACTCTGTCTGCAATTCAACTCAATTCGGAACTCATGCGTCGTTCTGCTGAAGAGGACATAAGTTGCGTGATTCTGTGGGATAATGAGATTTGGAAGATTGACGGAGCACGGAGGACCTGAATTGAAACATAGTAAAATAATGACTGAAAATAAGGAAATTTAAGAAATTTGGAATATTTGGGAAATTTGAGAAATTTGGAAAATTTGGGATATTTGGGATATTTGGAATTTTTGGAGAAATTGAAAAAATTATGTGGCCCCAGGTCCTTTACTTGTGAGAAAGTAAAAAGAAAGTTTTGTATGGAAATAGTATATTTTAAATAAAAAATCTAAAGTATAATGCTAGTTTGAAAAATATTATCAAACTAGTACCTCTGAAAATAGCATAGCAATTGGGGTTATTGTGAACGATGGTCATTGCCACGATGTTGAATTTTAAAAATTAAAGGTCATCATTGTGAATGTCGACTATTAAAAATACTATGGAGATCTCATTATCGTTATCTCAGCTCGGCCCTCGCCTTTCTCTCCTCGCCCGTCTCCCATCACCTCGCACCCCTCTCTTCCCACCCCTCTCCGCCCACCTGTCTCTTGGAGCCCCTTCATGGAACTCTATCAAGCTCCAGCAAGCTCAAAGTGGAACTTGACGGAGCTCCTTGAGCTCCACGTCTAGCTTCACGAGCTCTTTCGTGGATCTCCATCTAGCTCGACGTGGAGCTCGTGAGCTCCGTCGAGCTCCACTCCAGTGAGCTCTACTTCAAGCTCGCTGGAGCTCGACGGAGCTCCACGAAAAAACTCGTCCAGCTCTAATGAGCTCCACTTCGAGCTCGACGGAGCTCTAGCGAGCTCCTTCAAAAAGTTCATCGAGCTCTACGAAGGAGCTCCAGCGAGCTCAACGTAGAGCTCTAGAAACTCCAATGTGGAGCTCAACGGAGCTCCACGAGAGAGCTCGACGAGCTCCATCGTGGAGCGCATGGAGTTTCATCGAGCTCCTTCGTGGAGTTCCGTCGAGCTCATTGGAGCTCCTGGAGACGGACGGAAGGAGAGGAGTGGGAAGAGAGAGGGCAAAAGGTGAGGGCAGATGGGCGAGAAGAGATGGGCGAGGAGAGATGGGCTAGGGTAGAGGTGCGAGGAGCGAGAGGTGAGCTAAGATAACTATAGTGGGATCTCCACAGTGTTTTCAATAGCTGGCATTCACAATGCTAACCTTTGATTTTTAAAATTCAACAACATGGCAACGACTGTCGTTCACAATGACGCCCATTGTCATACTGTTTTCAGGCACACTAGTTTGGTATTATTTTTCAAACTAGTATTATATTTTAGATTTTTTATTTAAAATATATTATTTCCGTACAAAACTCAGAAAAAGAAGCGTTGAATTTAAAATTAAAACTCAATAGAATATATTAGAAAATAGGAAAAATTGTGTGACTTTGAGTCCTTTACCCAATTCTTAAAAAAAATTAATAAAAGAAATCTTACATTTTGAGTTTAGATAAAATTATATCAAATTCAAAAATAATAAAACATGAAAATACTTATGTGATATGACATATATCATGATATAAAAAAAATAAAAATAAAAAAAAAATAAAATAAAAAAAAATCATGATATGACATATAGTAATATATATCATGAGATATAGTCATATATATAATGTATGTATGACATGTGTATCGTGACACATGTGATATATATAGGCATATATCATGAAAGATAACTATATATAATTTATATGTACATATAAATTTATGTATATGGGTATCATGATATACATAATATATATATTATTTGTTATTTCATTAATACCTTAATTAAATTTATCCACGCGTGATAATAAGTGAGAACAAATAAAATGCTCATCATCATTCATCATTCTTACATGACAATCTCTTGGTTTAACAAATTCTTATGTTATATATTTTTAAAAAATTTTAGATCATAATCATCAACCAGATATTATTCTAACTACTTGGGGCAGCAATATTGATTATATTTTTTCAATCAATCATATTAAAAACACGCCTACTCTAAACCTTTTAATTATTAAATTACTATTTATAATTTCTATTCAATTTATCATGAATCTACATCTAGCTTTTTTTCTTCCTCCCACTCTAATAGTCTCATATTTCCTAACTAGTACACTATGAAGTTTATATTGGACATAATCAAATTACATTAGATAAATCTTCCTTATTTTATCATTGATAAAAGTTAATTTTTTTTCTAATAACCTCATTCTAATTTTATCATTCATAGTCTTATTAGACATCCATCTTACCATTCTCATCTTTGCAACATGCATCCTTTTAGTATATTTCTTCTTGATTGCTCAATATTCATTTTCATACAGTATGATTAGTCATATAATTTTTCAATAGAATTTTCTTTTTAATCTATTTAGCACTCAACTATCACAAAGAACCCCTAGGGCCACTCTCCATTTGATTCATCCAATTCTAATCATATATGATGCATCCTTGTCAATCTCTCATTTTTTTATTTAATATATATTGCATAGATACTTGAAATTGGTGATATTTGATACTTTTTACTTTTTCATTATCATATCATTATTACTCCTAACATGATTAAACTCATATTCTAAATGTTATCTTACTATGACTATTCTTTAACCCCTAGAACTCAATTATAACCATCTAAACCCCTTGTTTCCTATCTAATAATTCTTCAATCTCAACAACTAAAAATAGGTCATCTATAAATAATATACACAAATGAATATCTTCTTTGGGGTCTCTTAATAATTAATCTATAATTCGTACAGAAATATAATGATTAAGTGGTGATCTTTGGTGTATTTTCATAGCTATTGAAAATTCATGAGTGGTGTAGTTAACCAATCTAACTCTTGAAATCTATTTCTCATACATGTCCACGATTAGTTTAATATATACATGTAATACCACTTTCTCATATACTTTTCAAATTAAGTCATTTGGTACTTTATCATAAGCTTTCTATAAAATGATAATTATCATATATTAGTCTTATTTTTTTTTATATTTCTCAATTAATTATCTAAGTAGATAGTCTCCTTAGTACATCTACTTTATTTTTTCTATATCTATCATAAGCTTAGTTTATTATCTAAGCTTTCTAAATATTGACATAGATCCGACTTTATTCTCTAAAATCCTCATTTCTCTTCTTAGTTCATATTTAATTATTTTTTTCTCAAATTTTCAGCATGTAACTCATGATTTTTATATCTTAGTAGCTATTAAAATCTTAAATATCTCTCTTATTCTTATAAATGAGAATTATAATATATTATCTCTATTTATCCAGTATTTTTTGGTCATCATAATCTTGTTAAATAACTTAGTCAATCATAACATGTCTTTCTCCCTCATGATCCTTTAAACTTCAACATGGATAGCATCAAGCCCTAGTACTTTTTTGGCATTCATTTTTTGAGAGTTTTTCTACCTTCTATTGGTTTTATGTTGACTACATATATAAAATTATTTAGTTTTTTAGCACTCTTAATATTTAAATATGAATTCATAAACTTATTTAAAAGATCATGAAAATGTATCCTTCATCTTTCTTTGTCTTCTTCATCTTTTATTAAGATCTATTTTTTTTTATTTTAAGTATACTTTATCAAACTAATATCCATGTTCTTCTTCTCTCTCTTCTAAGCTAGCTTATAATTATTATTTTTTCTTTCTTTACTATGTAATTTATTATACAAATTATCATTTGTCTTAAACTTATTTTTACTCACCACTTTTTTAGTCTCCTTTTTTGTTTCCTCATATAACTTCATAGTATCTTTATTTTTAATCTTATGTATTTCTTTAAAACAAACTCATTTCTGCTTAATAGTTTGTAGAACCTCTGATTTCTACTAGCATGTTTTTTAATGTGAGTAAATATTTTTTTAGGCATGCCTAAAATCTATTTAGATACTTTTTTTATATGTTATTACTTCATTCCACATAGTATTTGCATTTATCTCCAAAGGATCAGCTACCTTTGTTATTTTTTTTTTTTTGAAAATATTTATTGTTTCTCGTTTTAGGTTCCATTATTTTATTTTCACACTCTTATTTGAATTATTTATATAATTGTACTTTTTAAGACCGATCAATTATAACTAGTCAATATTTAGTGGATAGACTCTCATCTAATATCACTTTATATTCTTTTCATATTCTTTTATCTTCTCGCGTAATGAAAAAAAAGTCAATTTAATTTTTATTAAAATCACTTTTAAAGGTAATCAAATATTTCTCTTTCTTCTTAGAGTATGTATTATCTATAGAAATATTGTAAGTTAAAATAATATCTTAGATAAATTTACATTTATTTAAGATTATTCTCTCAAGATCAAAATCAAAAATATATTTTTTGAATAAAGCATAATTATTCGTGTTTTGTTCTCTATTTAACATTGAAAAAAAAATATTTAGTAATTTTTCCAAGTTTAATAATGAAAAGAAGTTCCTCTTCTTTAGGTTCATTTTGTGCATGCTCTATTTTTTAATGATTCACTCACTTCCAATCGCATGATACTTTTCTAAAAGAAGCAAGAGAATACACTCCTTACAAAATATTAAATAAATAAGTGGTGGCACTTAGATGTTATCTTGATATGTTCTCTTAAATATAATTTTCAACTAAGTCTAGTTATATTCTAGACATAGAAAATGTAATTTTTTAGTAGATGCCTAGCAACCTAGATAATATATGGGATGGTCACGGAATATCATATGATGCTAGTTCAATATATCTCGATGATAATTTACATATATTTAATATATTTTAATGAAGTAAATTGTATAGTTCAATTTGCTTCTCATATGATGTTCTCATTATTTTTCTTCTTAACAAGCATTGAAGTTTTCTGATAAATGAGATGGTAATATTATACCATGTAATGACTATATGAGACAAGTTGATAACTTTCAAACATATTTGATGAAGAGAACATTATTGATATAGTTCACATATATTTTAATGATACATCAGTCATGCATAATAATGTTCAATATGTTTTCAGTAATAATGATTTGATGGATTTTTATTACTTTCATTGAGAGTTGTAATATTGACAAATAAATTGCTGTTTTTTTTTGTATATTTCAACTTTTGATGAATGCTTGTTTGCTTTGTTTTTCAAATTTATGATGTATCAATATTTCAATTGTATAATATATTTTCAATAATGTTTCTGGTTCACTAGAAAGCATGGTGTTTGGTTTTTGAAAGATATTTTTATCTCAATTCATTATTAAAAACATTTTTGTAAACTATCTTAGTGAAAAGGATTCTTGCATATCTTTTTATGAATATTAATAATTATCATTATGTTTCTTTATTTTTGCTTGGGCTTCCTAGGAGCAACTTTGTTATAACTAATATGTGGTCGAGTATCAACCATCCAAAATTGTTAATCTTATAAGCTTAAGCATTGATGGTGATTTACTTTATTTTGAATAAGATATTAACAACATGAATCATAAAAAAACATGCAAGCCCCCTGACAAAGAGAAAAATGTTAATCTTCACCAATTAAATTGTTAATAACTATGTGATGAGTTTTGGTTGTAACCTTAATAAATTATTAATGTTAATACTTGTAATGATGTTGCATAGTGAAATGCCAATTAATACTTGTAATGATGTTGCATAGTGAAATGCCAATTAATACTTGTATGCATAAAGTAAGAATTATATAAAATGATGGCATATAGTTCTCTACTTTTCATGCTTCAAAAAGTTCAACAAAATAAAAAAAGCAATGAGTGTTTATTTCATTTAGTGTTTGATTAGAAATAATAAATTTATGACAAATTATTGAGAATGAACATTGTAAGAAGATAAGAATCAATTTTTTAATGAAGAAAAACAAAAGGATTCATAGTTAAGAAGCCAAGTATAATTGTATGGTGAATCACATGTATATATGAGCAATGTAATTGAAAATGAAGAGTATGAAACATTAGAGTAAATAGTTTTGTCTGAGATATAAAGATTTGTGCCTAAGCATGCATGCATGCTTGTATAAAATGTATCATAATGAAAATTAAAAAGCATCAACACAATTTATTAGGCACATTATGAATAAATAATATATTATTTAACATCTTGATATAATGAAACATAGAACTATTATTATATTATTAACGTGAATGATGCAAGAACATTGAAATGGAAAGAAAACTTCTATGTATATGAAGGGTACACTAGAAACATCATTTTAAACATTTTTTTGATATTTGAAATTAAAATTTGAATTGTTTTTTTATCGTTGAATATTTGAAAATAAATAGTTGGACCATTAGTTTTAATCATTATATTACTTTGAAAATATTAATTTTATTTATTTTATTTTAATTATGAAAAGGCAAGTATAATAATGTTCTTGTATGATAATAGTCATACTTTTTTTCATTATTTTTTTTTAAATTTTTTTTATAAATATGTTAAGGTTAATTATTTTTCTCAATATATTAAGATGCAAAAACATTGTTTTTTAACATATAATCCCTAACAATTTATGTTTTAATGGAAAATAAATAAATATCTTAATATTTAAAATAATTATATACTAGTTGGTATTTGATTAATAAAAAATCTTATTATACTGAAGTATAAAAGTAAATACCACTTCAATTATATTTTGTACAAATTTAAAATACAAAAAATATCAAATGTTATACTAAAAACATTATAAGAATGTATGAGTTGAGTATAATATTCTTAGTGCTAGAAGCATGGTAGTCAATATATAGATTTGTAAATGTAGACAAGTTCTTTAGTAATTGTTTTATGTTGCATCCAAAAAATAGTGTGTTCCTAGTCACTCATTCATGAGAATATTTCAAACATTTAGTAGGATATCTCCCATATAAAAATTTTGACACACCTCTTTGGGAAAAAAATGGTAAAAAATCTAAAAGGCAAAATAAAATTCTAAAATAAAGAAATTTATTTTATGAAATTGAGATTTTTTTAAAATTATATTCATGAAAAGGTCAAAAGTAGTATATGTTGCAAGAAGTTGGAAAGCATGAAAAAAAATTATATTTGAAAATACACATACATATGTATGCATGAGTAATAGAAAACAAGAATTTATGTTAGGATTAGCTCATACTCCTTGAGTTTCAACTGATGTTCAGTGTCATGACTAGAATTATCGAGTAAAGACTTGAATGGATATGCAACCTATCTTGATTGGTTGTTAATTGAAGACTATATGTTTGGTATTGTGACCTAAATTGTGAAGGTTATGACTTAAAGAAAGTCACAACTTGTTTTTCATGATTGCAACTGTAACACTATGTATCCAGTGTTGTGACATAAATTGTGAAGTTACACCCCAAATAAACTTATGACTCTATTCATTGGTCTCATGACTTGAATGAAGTTAAAATGATGTGTTTGGTGTCACAACTAGAAAGTTTATAGTAAAAAAGTTTTTCTCTTACCGTTACATTTCTCTCCTCCCCGCCCCACCTTCTTCCACTTGTGTATATGTCCTTCAGTTTGAAAGTTATCTTCTCTCTTCCCAACATTGATAACATTCAATATCAAGTGAATCCTATCATTTTGCAACATAGGATAGGTCTGAGACCTAACACATGGTATAAAAAGTTGCTTGAGATGTAACATCTTGTATCATATGAGGACAAGTTCTAACATTTAGGATCATAGTGATTGCTTGCTTTGATACAAGAAATTATATCTCATGAATTCTTAACATTTGGTATATGAGTTCAAGGTTATAAAACTCGGTTTGAATGTCAAATTGAGAATGATGAATGTGGCGATATCTAGGGGTGAGATTGAAAATCTTTTAGGGAATGGTTTCAAACTTTAGAAATTAAAGATGGAGAATTAATTTGTTGACAGAAATTATTGGTATGCCATTAAAGATTTACATGTTGACAAGATTTACATTGCACTACACATGGAACACAATCTACACTATAAATGTGTGTGGTGCAGCATGTTGGTGTGTTCAATGTGTATATTTATATGGTTATTACTTGGTGTGGTTTGCCAAAAAGTATTATATAGTGTGGCATGGTTAACAGTCACAAAACATATGTTTATGCTGATAAATAAAGTTAAAATTATGGTTAATACTTTGTGAACACTCTAACAATGAAGTCACCATGAGAATGAAATATTTGATAAAACCCTAACATTTTCTTAGTTAGATACTAGTTTGAATTAGCATCATGAATGGAGACACATGTGGATGGGCATTTTATTCCAGGTGCTCTATGTATCAGACATCATTTAAACTAAACTATATTTTCTAAGATCCTAAATTATTAAGTCCATAAAATTTAAAATATTTTGTAATTTCAATTCTACACATCGACCTATGAATACTCATATATGTGGGTTGAATATATTTTTGCATAAAATATACAAGTCTTGAAACTTTCATAAATTTAAACAGAAATCTCATACTAATAATCAATCTAGTCATTCTTTTTTATAGAAACTCATAATAATAAATGAAGAGTGTCATTGAACCTAAAATATATCTAAATTCAAGGATATAACAACTAGGCTGAGTTTTCTCAGGATCTAATAGAATATTATTTTTAGTACATTATTCGACATGTTTCTTTAATTGTCCAGTATCGTAGTTAGTTTTGCAACTATATATTTTTTATAATATATAGATTAAGTAGAGTTTACTTTGATTATTCTAATATTTTTATTTTTAATTATAATAAAGTGAATCTATATTGCATAAGTTTTAGATTTTAAATCCCAAGATCACTGTGAGTTTGTGTATTCGACATCACATAGGCTAATGATGTTATGAGAGAAGTTTAGATTACATACCTCTGATTGATTCATTGATTGAAACTTAGAACTTCTCTTATATTCGTTCACCAATGAAACCACGAAGATAAATGAAGAGAGGTGGTACCTTTCTTTATTCACCTCCCTTTGACAATAGCCTAGACATTACATAAAGTGATGTGTTTCTTTTCAAAAATTATGCAAAAAAATTTATTTATTTAATTTACTTAATAAAAACATTCAAATTGATTTTATATATAAATAAATAAATAAAATATTTTACTATGATTTTTGAAGCTATCACTTATGACACTAGTGTTAAGACTACGAAAGGGACCTAAGCTCAAATAAGATTTTTGGACTTCCAATGTAAATTAAAAGATGTTATTTGTATTAATTATAATTCATTCCACTATAGAATTATAATCACACTCACTTATTTGAAATATAATTCGAGCCATTTGTTATTTAATACTTATTAATCTTTTCAAATTCTAATTATAACTACCATTTGATATCAAATAATCAATCTCTTATTTGATATGCTAGATTAAAATCAACATACAAGGTTTAACATCATCAAAACTTATAAATTTCTCAATGGAGTATCAATAATCCTTTTAACTTGATATGAATTTTATTAATAATTAATACTCACCATACAAATAATTTAGTTATCAAACATAATAACTTATTAATCTCTCACTTTATATGAATCAAAACAACTATCAATGAGTGCACATATTTATTAATTATTTAAAGATTAAGAATAATATTATTCGTAATATCATGAGGTATTGGTTATTTTATGTGTCAACATAAAATAATTTTATCGAATTAGTCTTATCCAATACACACAAGTGAACTAATATATGTTGGAACTTTACCATTTTTCATTGTCAAGATAGACATACTAAAATCCTATACTATAATTTTGCCCTTGGTGTGTCAAAATTCATTTAGTTTGTAAATATTATGATTATATTCCACAATAACTATTAATTTGGTCTTTCATGTATAAGGTGAACTCTATACATGTCATATCATTTTCTTTGTAGAATAAAAAACACACTTTCATTATATTTAGATACAAAGATAGCTCATATAGATTCTCATATAAATAAAATAACATTATTATATTAAATTAACATCCATAATAATAAAATGACTTTCAGTATAAATATAGTTCTAATAATAAGTTTATTCATTAAGTTTACATTTTTTAGGTGTGTGGTGAGACTTAGTAGTTTGAGGCAAACAAATCAAATATCTTTTAATTATGTCATCTAAATCAAATTCATCTAAAATATTAATTTTATTTTTATTAAATTCACTAGGATTTACTTTTAAACTAACAAAATATTAATATTATTTAACTATTATTCTAGTTTATTGACTAATAAAGACAATCTAATTTTTTTAGTTCATTAGAAAAAATAAAAGTTAAAAAAAAACATTTTATTATATTTCTGTTATATAAAACAAAAAAAAATCTTGACCCTACAAAATAATATAACACATCATTTTCATAGTTTTTTTATTCGTCAGAGCTAGACACTATTATCAAATAGTTGGAAGTTGATTTAAAAATAAAATTTTAAAAATTTAATTTTTAAATTTCCAAATATACAGATCAATAGAATCAGAAGAATAAGAAAAGCAAGAATAAGGAGGAGTAAAGATGGAACGAAAGAAGAAGAAGTAGAAGAAAAAGAAGGAAAAGATGGAAAAAAGAAAGAAGAAGAACAAGATGACAGGAGAAGAAGAAGAAAAAGAAGAAGAAAAAGAAGAAGAAACCTAATTAGAACAAAAAAAAATTAAGAAAAAAAAATAGAAGAATAAAATGAATAAGAAAAAATTGTCAAAGTATGAGGAGAACAAGAAAGAAAAGAAGGAGGAGAAGAAAAATAAGAAGAACAAGAATAAGATGAAGAAGGCAGAGCAAAGAAGAAGAAGAAGAAGAAAAAGAAGAAAAATAACATAAGTTAGAACAAAAAAAAGAACAACAAGAAGAAGAAAAAGTAGAATAATAAAATGAATAAGAAAAAGTTGTAAAAGGATAAGGAGTACAAGAAGGATGAGGAGGAAGAGGAGGAGGAGGATTGAAAATTATGAAGAACAATAACAAGAAAAAGATGAAGAAGGCGGAGAAAAGAAGAAGAAGAAGAAGAAGAAGAAGAAATGAAGAATGAGAAGAAGAAGAAAAGAAGAAGGAGAAGAAGAAGAAATGAAGAAGGAGAAGAAGATGATAGAGAAAGAGAAGGTGGAAGAGGTGGAGGAGATTAATAAAAGAAGAAGAAAAATAGGAAGAAACAGAAGAAAGAAGAGAAGAAGAATTGGTTTTAATAAAAGAAGAAAAAAGAAGAAGAAGAAGCCAATAAATAAAAATAACAAAAATAATAAGAATAAAAAATGAAGCAGAAGAAGAAAAGGAAAAAAAGAAGAAATAGAAAATAATAAGAAGAATAAAATGTAGAGGAAGAGTAAGATGGAGAAGAGATGATGATGATGATGTAGATTGGTGGGAAAGATAATGAGGAGGTTCATGAATGGTATGAAAGATGATGAGGAGGATGAGAATGAGGAAGTCGAGATAAAGTAGAAGATGATTAATACTAATAATAACAATAATAATATTAATAAGCAGAAGGAGAAAAAGAATAATAAGAAGACGTAGTAGTAGTAGTAGTAGTAAAAGAAGAAGAAAAAAGAAGAATAGTAATAATGATGAGAAGTAGAAGGAGAAAGAGAAATAGAAGAAGGAGAAGGAGAAGAAGGAGAAGAAGAAGAAGGATAAGAAGAAGAAGAAAAACAAGAAGAAGAAGTAGAAGTAGTAGAGAAAAAAAAAGAAGGAGAAAAAGAAAAGGATGAGGAAGAGAAAGAAAAAGAATTATAAAAATAAAAAATATAAGTAGAAAAAATGTAGAGGAATAAGGACACGAATATGATGATTAAAAATAAAAAAATACAAAGAAAAAGAAGATGAAGGAGAAGAATAACAACAAAAACAACAAGAGAAAGAAGAAGTAGAGTAAAAAAAAAGAAGAATGGTAAGAAGAAAATAATAACTAGAATAAGATGAAGAATAGGAGGAAGAAGAACATAAAGAGGAGGAGGAAGAAGAATAAATGAAGGAAGAAGAAGAAAAGGCAGAAGAAGAAAAGGAAGAAGAAAAAGATGATGAAGAAGTAGAAGAAGAAAAAAACTAGATTAGGAGTAGGAGGTAAAATAAGAATAATAAGAAGGAGAAGAAGAAGAAAATAATAATAATAAGCAGAGGAGCAAGATAACGAAGAAGAAGATGATGATTATGAATAGGATTAGGATGAAGAAATAGAAGAAAAATAAATAAAAGAGGAGGAGGAGAGGGAGGCAGAGGAAGAAGAAGAAAAACAAAAAGATGATGCTGATGATGAAGAAGATGAAGAGGAGGAAGAGGAAGAAAAATAATACGGAGTATGATGAGGATAATAAGAAGAATAAGTGGAGGGGGGAAGAAGATAAGTAGGGAGAAAAAAAGTAGAAAATGAAGAAGAAGAAGAAGAAGAAGAGATGTAGGAAAACGAAGAAGTAGAAAATAAAGAAGAAGAATAAGAAAAGAAGAAGAAGAAGATAAAGAAGTGGAAGGGGAAGAAAAAGAAGAAGATGATGAATATGAATAGATGATGATGATGATGTTGATGAATAGGAATAAAAGAAGAAAAAGAGGTGGAGGAGGAGGAAGGAAGAAGATGAACAAAAAGAATTAGAAGATGAAGAAAAAGAATTAGAAGATGTAGAATAGGATGACAAAGAAGAAGAGGAATAAGAACAAGAAGAAGAAGATGAATAAGAAATGAAATGAGAAGAAGAAAATGAAGAAAAGGAAGATGAATAAGAAGGAGAAGAAGATGAGGAAGAATATAAATAAAAAGAAGAATAATAATAAAAGATGAAGAAGTGGAAGAAGAAAAGGAAGAGGAAGAATAGGAAGAAGAAGAAGAAGAAGAATAATAATAATAATAATATGAAACAGAAGAAGAATAATAATAAGTTATAAAAGAAGAGGAATAAGAATAAAAAGAAGGAGATAAAGAAGATGATGAGGAAGAAGAATAAGAAATAGTAGAAAATAAGAAGAAGATTATAAAGAAGGAGTAGAATAATAATAATAAGTATAAGATGTAAAGAAAGAAAAAGAATAAGAAGAGGCAGAACATGCTGAAGAATAGAAGAACAATAAAAATCACAAGAATAAGAATAAGAAGTAGTAGTCGTAGTAGAAAAAGAGGAAAAAGAAGGAGACAAAGAAATAGAAAAAAAAGAAAAAGAGGAAAAAGAAGAAGAATAATAATAATATGAATAAGAATAATAAGAACTAGAAGAAGAAGAAGAATATGAATAAGAAGAAGGATATGAATAATAAGAAGAAGATATATAAGTAGAAGATATAGAAAAATAAGACGGAGAAGAAGAAAGAGTGGAAGAAGAAGAAGAATAAGAACAAATAGAAGAAGATGATGAAAAAGAAGAAAGACAAAAAATAAGTAGAAGAAGATGAGGAGGAGAAAGAACAAAAAGAAGATGAAATTAGAATAGGAAGAAGAAGAAGAGGAGGAGGTGGTGGTGGAGGATGAAGAATAAAAATATGATGATGATGATGATGAACTAAAACACATAGAAGTAGAAGAAAAAAAAGGTGAAATAAAAGGAACAAAAAAAAGATGAATAAGAACAAGAACAAAATGATGATGAAAAATAAGAAAAATAAGAAGAAGAAGAATAATAATAATAATAAGAATTAGAAGTAAAAGAGGAGGAAGAGTAAGAAGAAAAAGAAAAGGAAAAAGAAAAAAGAATTGAAAGAAGAAGATGAAGAAGAAAAGGAGGAGGTAGAAGAAGAATAAGAAGAAAAAAAAGAATAAGAAGAGGAAGAAGAAAAAAAATATGATGAAGAAAAAGAAGAAGAAGATATAGAATAAGAAAAAGAAGAAGGAGTAGGAGAAGAAGAAGAATAATAATAATAATAATAAAATAATATGAAAATAAAGAAGAAGAAAAACTAGAAGAATAAGAAGAAAAATAAAAAGAATATATATAAAAAAAAAGAAGTAGAAAAATAAAAAGATTTAGTACACTAAGAAATGAGATGGAATAAATAGAAGATGAAAAAGAACATGATGTTGGGGAAGAATAAGAATAAAAAGAAGAAGAGGAGGAAAAAAAAATTAAAAAAAAGTAGAAGAAGAATTGGAATAAGAAGAAGTACAAGAAGAAGAAAAAGAATAGAAGATCAAGAATAATAAAAAGAAGAGAAATAAGAAAAAGAAGAAAATGATGATGATGATGAGTAGAAATAAGTAGAGGATGAGGAGGAATAAAAAGTAGAAGAAGGAGAAGTTGAAGAAGAAGAAGAAGAGATAGAAGAATAAGAGAAAGAAAAAGTAAAATAAGATAAAGAAGAAGTAGAAGTGTAGGCGGATGGAGAAGAATAATAAAAATAAGAAGTTTAAGAAAAAGAAGAAAGAGATGAATAAGCAGAGAAAGAACAAGAAGAAGAATACGAATAAAAATAAGAATAATAATAATAAGGGGAAGAAGAAATAAAATAAAAAGAAGAAGAATAGGAACAATAAGAAAAAAGAAGAAGTTTCGAAAGAATATGAAGATGAATAAGAAAAAGAATAAGAAGAGAAAAAAAAAGAAGAATAAATATAAAAGGAGGTAGAAGAAGATGAAGAAATGAGGAGGAAGACAATGAATAAGAAGAAGAAGAATAATAAAAGGAAGATGTAGAGAAAGTAGAATATGAAAAAAAAAAGAAGAACAAAGAGGACAAGAAAAAGGAGAAAAAGAAAATGAAATAGAAGAACAAGAAGAATAGAAGGAAGGAGAAGAAGTAGATGATGAATAAGAAGAGTAAGAAGTAGAAGAAGAATAATAATAAGAGGAATAAGATCAAAAAGTTGAAGAAGATAAAGAAGAAAAAAAATGATGATGATGATGCAGAAAAAGAAGTAGAAGAAAAAGAAAAAGAGGAATAACAATAAGAAGAAATAGAAGGGTAGAAAAAGAAAGAAGAAGATGATGATGAAGTAGTAGTAGATAAAAAGGAAAAAAAAAGAAGACAATATATATAAAAAAAGAAGAATAATACTAATAAGAAGAAGAAATAATAAGAGGATGATGATGATGATAAAATGGAAGAAGAAGAAGAACAACAAAAAGAAAAGAAAGAACAAAAAAAAGAAGAAGAAAAAAAAAGAAGAAGAAGAAGACGAAGAAGTGGAAGAATAAAAAGTAGAAGAAGAAAAAAAAGTGGAAGAAGAAGAAGATGAGGAATAAGAATACAAATAATAAAAAAGAATTATAATAATACGAGGACAAGAAAAATAAGAAAAAAAGTTAGAAGAAAAAGAAGAACAATAATAATAATAAGAGGAACAAGAAAAAGAAAATGAAAAGTTAGAAGAAAAATAAAAAAAGTTAGAATAAAAAGATTAAAGGAAGAATATAAAGAGGAAGAAGAACAAGAAGAACAAGAAGTTAAATAAATAGAAGAAGTGGAAGATGAAGAAAAAGAAGAATATGAAGAAAATAAGAAGAAGAAGAAGAAGAAGAACAAGAACGAGAACGAGAACAAGAACAAGAAAATAAGTACTAAAAAAAGAAGAGGAAAAAGAACAAGAAAAATAAGAAGAAGAAGAGTAAAGAAAAGAAATAGATGAATAAGAGGAAAAAGACATGAGAAAAAGAAGAGGAAGAAGAAGAAAAAAAAAATAAAAGGAAGAATAATAAGAGTAGGAATAATAATAATAAAAATAATAGTAACGAGAATAAAAGAAAGAGGAGAAATAATAAGAAATGTAGAAGAAGAAGAAGAGAAAGAAGAAAAAATAATAATAATATAAAGAAGAAGAAGAAGAAGAAGAAGAAGATGATGATGATGATAAGGAAGAAGAAGAAGAAGAACAAATAGTAGGGGAAGAAGAAGAAGTGGAAGAAGAAGAAGAAGTGGAAGAAGAAGAAGAAGAGGAAGAAGTGAAAGAATTAGAAGAATAATAAAAAATTGATAAGCATCTATAATATTACTATTTGCTCACTAGTTAATAATCCAAAATTATGAAGGATGGGAATATAAAATAAAAGCTAAAAAATATGATTGTCAAAAGAGTTATACTAATATGATGGGAGGACTATATCAATTTCTTTGGATAACTCTAGTTGTCTTTTTTTCTTTCTCAAATCTATGTCGTACTTTTGTCCTCTTCTGCAAAAAAAATATTTAACATCTATCTCTTGTGTAGCCCATCATACTATATTGCGTGCACTAAATTTGCACTCTCTTATGTATATATCTATTATGATAATATCTCTCTATCCTAAATGCATCAACTCAAATTTAAGTTTCCAAATATGTTATTGAAACCCAACCAAATATTTTTTCCCAAAATGAATATTAAATTTCATCTTAGGTTTTTATTCTTTTTCAGAACCCTAAATTGGATAAAATTATAAAAAATGCCTCAAACCCTTATTTGGGGAATTCCCATAACCTTAAATTGCAAAATGTATGAAAACCAAACCTGCCTTCCACCATGCACCTTCATAGTTCCTCTGAAGTGTGTCTGTCATGCTTCTAATGGCATGGCCATAGTGGCCATTTTGACACCTTAGCCCCACAATGTGTGTGTGTGTGTGTGTGTGTAATGAAGCAATCAATGTCACACATAATGTGTGTGTGATGAAACACACAGTTTGTATGCAACAAAGCACACAGTGTGGGTAGAATGATGCACATAATATGTGTGTGACTTATGTGACCTTTATTAGGTATATTGTATGCTCACAAAATGCATTCTGTAATTTATAAATTGTAAAAATAATAAAATGGACATAACTCTAAATATGAATCCCATAAAATATTGATATTAACTTTTGATTAAATTAACTACTTAAGTTGATAAGATAAGATTGTGTCTCAAAAAAATATTTATACTTTAGGATTGGTTTACTTGTATGTATATGATGATATTTTGTCTGCCATTATTATAGAAATGCAATATATGCTTGCTTGATGAAGAGTAAAAAATAATAAAATGGACATATTGTATGCTCATTAAATGCATTCCGTAATTATATAAGTTGTAAAAATAATAAAATGGACATAAGTCTAAATACGGATCCCATAGAATATTGATATTAACTTTTGATTAAATTAACTACTTAAGTTGATAAGATAAGATTGTGTCTCAAAAAAATATTTATACTTTAGGATTGGTTTACTTGTATGTATATGATGATATTTTGTCTGCCATTATTATAGAAATGCAATATATGCTTTCTTGATGAAGAGTAAAAAATAATAAAATGGACATATTGTATGCTCATTAAATGCATCCCGTAATTATATAAGTTGTAAAAATAATAAAATGGACATAAGTCTAAATACGGATCCCATAGAATATTGATATTAACTTTTGATTAAATTAACTACTTAAGTTGATAAGATAAGATTGTGTCTCAAAAAAATATTTATACTTTAGGATTGGTTTACTTGTATGTATATGATGATATTTTGTCTGTAATTATTATAGAAATGCAATATATGCTTGATGGATGAAGAGTAAAAAATAATAAAATGGACATATTGTATGCTTACTAAATGCATTCCGTAATTATATAAGTAGTAAAAATTATAAAATGGACATAAGTCTAAATACAGATCCCATAGAATATTGATATTAACTTTTGATTAGATTAACTACTTAAGTTGATAAGATTGTATCTCAAAAAAATATTTATACTATAGGATTGGTTTACTTGTATGTATATGATGATATTTTGTCTGCCATTATTATAGTAATGCAATATATGCTTGTTGGATGAAGAGTAAAAAATGCATGATTTTCAATTATCTTGTTAGACTTCAAGCATTAATCAACTATGGGTTGTCACTTTCATGAATGATCCCCTTGTGGTTGTACCTTTGGTATACCTGTCATTTTCCACAAATTCTATACATTTACCTAGCAATTAGTAACCTCATATTTCATTCTCTTTTTAGATAATTTATCAACTCCCTTTGATGACTTACATTATGCATATATCTATTTTTTAGCTAGTATTTCTAGAGAAACACAATTATATGGCCATAATAATGTTTGTTCTTTTAATTTTGTTAGCACTATACTTACATCAATTAAACTTGTACTAACCTAACAATTCAACCCATTGAGGTTATCACAAGAGGAAGGTGGTCGGAGGGCTATCACTTCTTTTTGATGCACATCCTCTTGCATGTGTTTTATAGATTACTTATTAAAATTTTCTGTAATCAACACAACTCCTACATCAGCTAGTGAAAGCCTAGATTAGACATTTTTAAGATACTCTCATATTCATTAATCTTCAATATATCACAAACCACATATCATTCACCACAAACCACATTCATCATACATGATTACATAAATCAACCATAGATATCTAAATTAACTTGAAATTGGTGAGGGATTCGAGAAAAGAAATTTGTAAATTATTTTGTCAAATCGAGTATCCCCAAAGATAGTAATCATTTATGATCAAGGTTCAATTTTAGTTTTCAATCCAATCTATTTTATATTTGGCTTATGTAAAATGTTTCCTTCTCAGGGTGACAATATTATATCTTCCCTTCTTTTGTTTTTTATGTCTCCTCAATCTCTCAGTATCTTTTATCTTTGTCAAGTATAGCTTTTATATCATTGTATCCTATCAATAATATAAATTCATTAGGGTGGTGGTGTACTATAGCATCTTTAATGAGCTCCATGTCATGATGCTAGTTGATGTTGTGAAAGAGGATTGAGTTGAATCACCTCTATAACATCACATCCTAAATGTCATGGAAAATATAATGACATTGTTATGTATGTGTGAGCATGATGTTGTGATGCAAAAAGATGTCGCAACTAAAAGGTAGTCATGTTCTTGAATATGATGTCGTGACTTAGAAATAATATCATAACCAAAAATAGCTTTGCAATCTTAAAATATTGTGATTTTAGTTTTGCAATTATAATGTCATGATTTTGAAAAGTATGATGCTATTTCATTTTGATTTTATGACTAAGATTCAATATTTTGGCTGTTGATGACCAAAAATAATGTCGTAATTTAGAAATGTATCATGGGCATGAAAAAAGGTGTTGCAACTAAGAAAGATATTAGGACCATGTGGTAGAGTTGCAATGTATAATGAATCTCACAACTAATATGTATGTAGAGTCACATCTAAGCAAGGATTGTTAGGACTAAGTCAAAGGTATACTTCAATATTAATGAAGTCATGACTGTCACTTCCAAGGATGATCCTTTTGTAGTTGGGCCTTAAGTATTAGACCACTAAAACCATACTTATTCTATTCACGGGTCTTCCATATTTTTACTTCTTTTAGGAAATACATCAACAACTCTTGATGACTATTTCAATTGTATATTTTTATTTTCTGACCTCAATAATCTTGAAATATTGAAATAATATGTTAATAATTATATTTGAGCTTTTAGATTCATGAGCATCAATCTCATATCGATTAACTAATATCTACCTACTAATTTCTCCTATGGAAGTCATACTCATATCACTTGACAAAATACATCTCCTTACATGTGACATATGGCTTTCCTATTATTATCTACCATAGCCAACACATAATTCCCACAATATGATAAAATTCTTAGGCTAGATATTCTACATAACCCTCACATTATTTGAATGTCAATTCTTATAGAATGTGCACAATAGAATAATCTTAATTTTATTTGTGTTTTCATCTTCATAAGCACCATGCTAACATTAATTTAACTTATAAAAATTTAGGGTTTACCCACATAATTTAATTTCATGAGATAAGAATAGTAGGGTTGTGAATTTCTTTGATGTCAATCTCATGAGTGTGTCCTATGACTTGTTTGTTATCATCTACCATGGCCAACATGCATCAATATATTTGGTGGTAAATCCCTAAATCTATGTTTTAATTAACATATATATCCATCAATAATCAAAATAAAGAAATTTCATAATTAATTATTATAAATCCATAATCATCATACATATATACATTAACCAACCCTTGATCCCTAATTAGCTTGACATTAAAAAAATATTTTACATGAGAAGATTACAAAATCATCTAATCAAATTGAGGGTTCCCAATAATAGCCAATATTAGAATCTGTGTCTCAAATCTAATTTACAAGCAATCATTTCTTGTATTCAACTTGAATTTGTCCCTGATTAAGGGTTAGAATGTATACCCTTTTGGTTAAGACATGTTCTTCCTCAAATATTGAATTTCCTAAGTTTTTTAGAAAATCTTTAAGTCATGACTTGAGTTTGAGATCATAAGATTGGATATTCTTTGAATCTCTTCTAGAGAAAAAAGTTATGCTAGAAAAGAAAGTCATGAATGAGGAATGTTTTATCTTAAGTGCAAAGTCATGATGACAAAGATTATCATAAGTGAGATAATTTTTCTCTAGAACACAAAGTCATGGAAGCAAATATGTCACAACTAAGGAAGTTTCTTTCTAAAGCACAAAGTCACTGAAACAAAGATTATCGTAGAAAAAGTAATTCTTTTCTAGAGAACAAAGTTGTCGTAGAAAAGATATTGTGACTGAGAAAAATCCTTTCTAGAACACAAAGTCATGGCTGCAAACAAATGTTGCAACTAAAAATTTTCTAGAATTATATGATTTTTAGTTTTGTAAAGAATATGTCAAGATGCTAGAAAATACAATAACTTTTCATTCCAATTTGACACTTAGTTACTATGACTCTAAATTAATATCATGGCCATGAAGAATCTATTGTACAGTAAGAAATGTACCACAACATCTCGACATATATGTGGCAATGTAAAAATATTATGATATTAAAAATATCATGAATTTTTCTTTACTCTTCCATCTTCCACTTTAGCTTTCCACCTAGTCCACCATTTATACCCAAATTATATTAAAAGTATAATTTGTGGATATTAATGACATACTTGCATTCAAGACTCATTTTTAGTACAATTACAACAAGAAAATATTTACTCATCATTGAGAAAAGAATCTCTTTTTATCATGAGGATCTATCTAGAATAGGAGCAAGAAGAATGGAACAACAAAAGCAAGCACACAATACATCAAGATGGAGAACAAGGTGGATGAATTTAGGGACAACTTATATCAAACTCATTCAGTGAGAATTTCTCTTTGGAAGACTCAAATCATGACATGTATGTTAAGGATGTTTCTATATCTCTATTTTTACTCATTTATCATTCCATCATTCTTGAAATCATATCGCATAACATACCTTGTATCTTCCTAATTGAGAGGAGAGCATTCTCAAAATAACCATGTGCATATTACTTATTTTTCTAGTTCTCATTGCACTTTTCCAAGTTGTCTACCCATATTTTATCTCTATACTTCATATTACCTTTTATCTCTTGATATCTACCCTATGTCATTCTTTCCCACTCATCTGAGATGGATTCATAAAGATTTCCAAAGGCTTCAGTACTTTGCATCACTCTAGTCTCAACCCTTTTTATTATGTTTTCTAAGATGTTTATAACTCTTTTCTAGAACTTCTCTTTGGAAGACATGAACAAGCATTCATTCTTGCTAAGATGCATATTCTATAATGAATTATGTTACTTCATCTTGGTCTTGTCTTCCTTTTCCTTTTTTCCACATATTCGTCCTACTTGTTATCTCTATTTTCCAATTTAACTTCAAATGAATAATGCATTGTCATTTGCTCCCCTTTCAATTCAATCTTTCTTTCATCATCCTCCAACTTCATATTCTTTAGTATGATGATAATTTATTCCTAGACTCATTCCCATATGCACATTGGAAATTCATATTCCAATAGTGATTCTTCCTCAAATTTCTCTTTAAATTTCGTCTTTTCTTCTATGTCGACTAAGGGGGAAGGCTAGCACTTTCCCATCTACTCAAGCTCTACTATTATTCATCCAAACCTTTCAAAAATATAACTTAGTGAAATAGTTGCATTCAAGACTCATTTTTTGTACATGCACATCATGAAAATATTTAAAAATACCCATAAAAATTTGGTCGTATAATTTTAAAGGTCTCAATATCCATGATATCTCATGAATCATCATCCACCAGCAACTTATCCACTTTAGCCTAAATGTATAATTTAAAATCTTTTCAATCCTTTAAGCATGTAAGTGCTTCTGCAACATTAAGTCATAGTTTATATCTCTTATCTGAAATAATATTGACAACCACAAAAAATTACACTCTAATGCTATGCTAGACACTAGAAGCATCAGTAAATCATGTCATTTATATCCAAATTCTTATTATTATCATGTGCTATGATGTAGTAATTAATATCTAAGTACCCGAGATATCTCACTCATATTTAATAAACCACCTCTTTTTTACCCCTAGCTAACTAAATAAAAATGTTATCATCTCTAAATAAAATATACATCTCCATACTCGAAAGCTCACTACAACTATAATACTTTTTGTCTTAAATATTAACATATTAGTTAATTTTTCATAAATCAAACCTTCAGGTTTGTCGGATTGGTTCATGCAAGTGGATATGTATCTTAATATATTTTTTAAATCTTTCCACCATAACTTTATGATCCATATAGGTAGGCAAGCAATATAGAGTTGGAATAAATGACTAATATTTTAAATACTTGGTTTCCATCTCAATAGTCATGACACTAAATGTAGGATATCCTCTATACTTGCTAAATATGCTACTAATGTTCCACAAGCACTCAAGTGAAATGCAAGTAGTGAGAGTGTAGATAGACAAAAACATATTCATCATAACATAAAACTTTTTTAGGAATTTCATGAAATTCATATATCATAGTCTAAATCATCAATAATAAATTCATTATTTTTATCATTAATATAGTTGGATATCATGTATTGATAGCCAACATATGACTCTAATATCAGATAGATAAAGCTCCAATGGTGTATCACAACTATTTGAATTTTTTAGGCCCACTGATAAACATATATTTTTAAACTCTTGTTATATGGTAGGAATCCTAAAGTATTTTAGTGAATTTCTTATTTTTTTTTTCTAATTTGTGGGAAATAATGGTTATCCTTGATTGCACTATTAGGTTAATTATATGACACATACACCTAATAAAAAAATTTTCACTTAATGGCATGTATATATTAGTTCTAACAAATATATTATTGATGACAATATTATTCAAAGCATTATCAAATGTCATGCTAAAAGTTTTATTCTAAATATCATATTCTTTAAAGATTCACATTACACACTCATATATACTAAGGCTATTATAAGGATGGAGTTCTAATTTTTTTATTAAGTCTCTACTTGGAATCTACATAGTGGGCAGTGAGGCATGCGAATGATCCATCATCATAGCTGGTCCATATGTCGGCTAACACTGATACTACTCTATTATATTTCCTAAATTTATTAATTATTAATTATTTTTTTTAATTTATAATATTTTATTATATCATTCTTACTTGTAAACCTAAGAATTCTATGATAAGTATGTTGAAAGTATGTCTGCATAATACTAACTACCCTAATATTTTTTGAAAATCTAAGCATAAAACATATGGGAGTAATCAATTTGAACATCTCCTCTTCCAAATTCATTATGATAAATGAAGGGGATCAATGAAGCTAAAGTTGATCCAACTTTAAATATCCTATCATTTAGTTGGGTTTGCCTAATATCTAATATATCATATTTCTTGGTATATTAATTGGAAACTTTCTTAAGATAGCCATTTTTACCAGTACTTTATTTGTGCATTATTATTTTCCAATATAATATGTCACATATACATGAATTTATATGGTATTAAAAGTATTTGTATTTTTAGCTTCATACCTATCATACTAGTATAATTAATATATGTTTTCTTTCGAATCTCACTAGTATGAGTCATATGATAGAAAATAACTCACTAGATTTTCACAGCCTTACATGTCATCACCACTCACATATATCTTATAGCCTACCTATCACCGTCTACCATGAAGATATATAACTCACACACTAATGGTGAAATTCTTAGGACAACGTTCGATAAAACCTACATATCTATTGATAGTAAGTTCTTTTAAGATATGCATAATGAATTAGCTTATAAAAGCATTAATGCTTTTGCCTTCATAATCACCATAGTTTCATAGTTAAATTTACCTTATCATTAGGTATTGATATATAGGTTTATCTCATGTATCATGATTGGAATTGTTATTGATTTCTTCATATCATTACATGTGAGTGTACTTTTTGGCTTACTTATCACTATCCACCACAATATCACACACAAACACATCGATAATAAAACCCTAATTTTAGTTCTAAATAAATATCATATTCATCAATAATCAAACCACAACAAAATCCAAACATAAAATTTTATTACTTAAGCATCCAACACATGAAATGAAATACACCAATCCTAGACATCAATTTAATCGATGCAACCATTTCTTTAATTCAAGCCACTGCAATGATCAAGTACAAATTAGAAAAAACATGATAGATAACAATAATAATAAAATACATATTTTATTAAAGTAAACACACCAATAAAATTAAACCAAGTCTAATAATAGATTTAAATTAATTTAATTTAATTTTAATTAAATCAGCTATCTGAACATATATTAATAGAGACCCTAGCAAACTCGACAAAATTTCACTACATTGTCATTCTAAAACATGCTTTCCAAAAATATCTCATAAAGTTAGGAGAGATACCAAAAAGTTGCAACTCTAGAATTTTAGGTCATATGTATGCTCTAAGAGAAAAAATATATTGACATTCATGTGTCTAAAATGATAAAGTCTATTTGTTTATTTAATTTTTTATAAATTTAAAATATTTTATTAATTATTGAAGAAATGTTTTCCTCAAGAATACTTTTGCATATACATTTTTTGACTCGGATACATACCATTCTTCATATCTAACAAGTTTATGAATGATAGAATGTTATCTTGTTTTAATTATACTCAGCAATTTAATATATCATGACCATCAAAAGAAAAGATGAATTAAATAAAATTAATTATTTATTTTCCATTGTTACACATATAGAAAACCTTATATTGTTATTTTATTCCTATATCTTTATGGTTTTGACATAGTGTAAGGAAGGAAGGAATTAGTTTTATGGAAATAATGAGTCATTATTATTCATAGAAAATAATAAATATTTTTTGTCATAAGCGAATACAAATCTAGTTTCATTAAAAATTAGAAGGAATGCCATTGCTCAAGGCTTACCTCAAGAGTAGGATGTCAAACTTGAAATTGATATATCATTGGGGACTATTCTAATTATCAAGGCATTGTGTGCAAGTAATGTAATTAAATTTGGGTGAACTTAAAGTTTGACATCTAGAAACACTAGATAAAAGTGTTTATGCATATGAGTCATTCATCATAGGGTACTCTAATTTTTTATTATCACAAAAATCATGAATCCACGCAGCTATGCATATATTATCAAGAATTGTATTGGGTAACTATTAGAAATATATACCAACTTTTGAGACCTATTTTTTATTAGTATTATAATCCATATTTAAAAAATAATAATTTACATTTTGGATATCATTAATTGGAGATTTAAGATTCTAATATAAATTGATGGCAACTCAAGCTATGTATGTCAATATGAACATTTGCTAATTCTTTTTTGTTTGACAAATCTCATAGTTGTGTTTATGGACTCAATAAATAATGTCTCTATAGGACATCCAAATAAATTTGTTATTAGAATTTTTGATAATATTTTAGTGCATTCAAAATCTCTAGAAGAGTTTGCTGAGCAGTGAAAAATAGTCTTACAAATAATGACAATGCAAAATTTGAGAAGCACAATGTTGCTTTATAATATAGTATTTTTTCGTCACATAATTTCAAATGATATAATTTTAGTGAATCTCTAAAAGATAGAAGATGTTGATAGATTGTAGTTACTGTGACTTTGTTATGGTGTCAAAATGTATCATTTATGAAATGACTTCAAAAGCTCATTGGATGATTGTCTATCTTCTAATGGAGTTCAACAAGTATATAGATCATGCAAGTAATAAAGTTGAATATAAGTTTAGATATCAAATCTCACAGATATTATGTAGATAGTTTGACCAACCAACAGTAAACTAATTATTGCTCAAGTTGAGAACATATACTTGGGTTTTTGGAAAAATTCTTAAATTCTATACCTGGCTCACTTCTTTATGTATGATGCTATTTCTTTAGTATTTTGGCAATTTTGTATTCATTTATCAGACAACTGGTTGATTAGTATGGAAATGTCATAGTGCCATTATGACATACTAGCTGGTTGTCATACTTGCATTATCACTATCAAGGATGATCTCTTCTTAGTTCTATTCTCATTATATTACCACCAAAACTATACATTATTCTACTTATAGGGCATTCATATATCTACTTTTTTTAGATAATAAGTCAACTAATCTTGATGACAACCCTAGGTATGCATTTCTATTTAGAAACCTATAATATCTTAAAGATGCAAAATGAAGTGATAATAATTATGTTTATATTTTTGGCTTCATAAGCACCATTCTTGTGTCAATTAATAAATATCTTCTCATCAATCTCACATATAAAATTATATAACAGAAATTGACTCATAAGGCTATCACCAATGTATGAAATACATCTACTTGGATGTGTCCTATGACATATCTATCATCATCCACCATAATCAATACATGACACCCTCACTATGGTGAAACCCCTAAGTTAAATAATCTACTTAACACACATATTACTTTAAGTTTGGTTCTTCTAGAATATACATAATAAATTGGTCATAAATATATTGATGCTAATGATTTTATAAGCATCATACTTATAATAATTAAATTTATTCCAATATTGAGTCTTTCACACTTAGGTTTTTCTTGCACATTAAGATTAAAAGAGCTATTACTTCTTTCTTATCATATCCCATGAGTATGTCAAGTGAACTACTTATCAACATTCTCCATGGTCGACACATATAAATCTGATATAGTGAAACTCTAATTTTAGTTCTGATTGGCATCCATTTCCATCAACATCTAAACCATAATATTTTCACAAAAATAAATATGATACATTCACAACGTCAAAACACAAGTATATCAAACCAACCCTATATCTAAATTTCACCTAACATTAAAGAAGAATTCATGCGAGATATTTGGAGTGCCATTGTTCTAACTTTGCTATGGTGCTAAAGGCTATCATTTTTGATAGTCCCAAATTTCATTGAGTGATTGTCTCTCATTCAATATAGTTTTATAAGTAAATTGGTTATACAAGTAGTAAATTAAACCTAATTCTAGATATTGATTATACATAAATTGTATAAGAATTTTGATTAATCAATAGTAAATTAATTGTTATTCGAGTTGACTAGATAAACTTGGGGTTTTGGAAAGGTACTAATACTCTAGGTTTGGATCATTTTCTTGTGTATGATGATGTTTTTGTAGTAATTGAGTAATATTATCTCTGATTGTCAGATGATTGATAGATTTGTGTGAAAATATCTTAGTATCCTTTTGGCATACAAAGTGATTATCATCCTTAGACTATCTCTACCAAGATAGATCTCCTTATAGTTACACCCTTAGTATTTTACTAATAAAATCACATGTTGTTTCATTCACTAAACATTCACATGTCTACTTCTTTTAAACAATGTATCAATTGCTCTTGATGATTATTTCGAGTATGTATTTATATTTTCTGTCTTCTAATATCTCAAAGATGCAAAATAATATAGTAATAAATATGTTTGTACTTTTAGCTTCATAAGTATTATATTAATGATAATTAATATACTTATTCTCATGAATCTTACCTATTGAAATTAAATAAGAAGAACTAACTCACATGACTAACACCACTCAATAAGCCACCTCCACTCGCAAGTGTCCCATGACTTACTTGTCACCATCTTTTATGGTAGATACATTACACTCATACTATGGTGAAACCTCTTGGCTAGATTTTCTACTTATCCCTCACATTACTCAAAGATTAGTTTTTCTAGAATACACACAAATGATTTGATGGTAAGTATGTTTGTTCTTTCAAATTTATAAGCATCATACTCATAATAATTAAACTTACATCAAACTTGATTTTTTACACATGAGTTTATTACATGTGTTAAGATTAGAAGGATTATCACTTTTTTCTTACCATACTGTATGAATATGTTCCATGACTTACCTATCAGCATTCATCATGACCAACATGCATAAACATACAATATAGTGAAACTCCTAAATTTTAATTCTAAAAAAATTCTTATCCTTCAACATTCAAACTACAACATTACCAAAAATATAAACTTAATAAAATCAAATCACCATTATACAAGTATATAAAACCAAAAAGTGATCTCAATTTAGTATGATATCGGGGAAGAAATAATGCGAGATATTTGGAGTAGTATCTCATGGATTCGAGAGTTCCCACCAATAGCCCTAATGAGGAAAGTATCAAAACATATTCCCAAACAAATATTGCCCGCATTTTCCTTATATTTTATCTTAATTGGAGGTTAGAAGCATGATGCCTAAGGTTTTTGCATACTTTTAGCTTAAAATCCAATTCCCCTATCTTTTCTTCTTGTGAATTTATCTAAGTGTTTCTTTTATACTTCAGAGTTTCATATGATTCATTAAATTGGAAGTTATGGTGATGTTGTGAGTTTATGACTTTATTATCTCTTTGTATTTTTTTTAGAGTATAAAAGTCATAGTGACAATGAATGTAATGGCTCAAATAACTTCAAAGTTCTAAAGTAAATATTCTCTAGACTATATAGTTATGGTAGAAAATATTATTGTGACTCAAAATACTTGGTATCTTGGCACTATATCAAATAAGTTACAGTACAAGAAATTGGCACTATTAATTGTAACAATGTGATACTTGGTTCCCATGACATAAAAAAAGATTATGGTTGTTATGGTATTTTAGAGATAATATGGTCGTGACTCCATGAAAATATCATGATCTAAAAGATTATGTTACATAGTGAAATGATTATGTCAACTTGGTAGTAGAGTCATAGTATACAAAGATTATCATGACTAATTTTGTAAAGTTATAACCAAGAAAGAATATCACAAATACTCAATAAGATATTGGAAGGTATAATCAAATCATGAGTCATTACATGAAAAATTTCATGACTCTCCATCACTTTTCTCTCCAAATTTGCACTCCACCAAATCTATCAAATTTACCCAAAATAACTTTTATTTCACTAACATTCATCAAATTCACTCAAAATATACATTTTCATAAAATATTTCTAATAATGTTTAAATATGTACTAACAAAATAGTAAATGCATGTAAAATACCCTAAAAAAATTAGTATGTAGGCCATCGAATAAACTCACATAATAAAAATATTATTCATCCTCAAGTAATGGATTTCTCTCATCATCATCAATTTAACAAAATAAAAAGAACAAAGTACAATATTATCATGGAAAATAAATATACAATAACTCAATGTGGAGAAAAGGGAAGTAGTATGATTGGTCATGAGGGTCAATATCTTGAAATGGTAACTTTGTTCTAGAGAGCTCAATTAAGAGCATGTACATGAAAGATCTTTTTGAATCTTTCTTGCTACTCATTCCATTGTCTTCATAATTACAAGGCATAACACATCTTGTCAACTTTCGATGTAGTTCAATGATATTCAAATGAACCAAGTCCAAAGTACATCTACTTTTAGTTTTCATTATACTTTTTAAAATCTCAAATCAACTATTTCTCTCTATCATTCATGTTTTTTTCAGTTACTTTATCTTGTTCCATTATCATTTTGTGTCACTCACTTCTGATGGACTCATAGAGTTTTTGCCACTCACTACATATTGAGATGCATCTACTCTCTCTCCAAACTAGCTTTGTTTTTTCTTTTCTTTGCACATATTCTTCCCACTTATTATCTCTTATCTCTAATTCCATTGCTAGAAAATCTATATAGACTTTATCTCTAACCTCAAGTGTTTCTCCTTATAGTTATTCTTAGATTTCGTAATTTTAAAAATATTGAGGATTTTTCCAAAGTCACATCCTTGCATAGTCAAGAAATAATCGAATTGGAGTAGTGATTCATCATCATATTTTTGTCTGCTTCTTTTTATCATTTTTATGCTGGCTTCAGAAAATAGTGATACTTCTTACTCAACTTCTATTGATTATATTTTTCCTTTTACCACCTTTTTCTTCATGTCTTATATAAGCAATCTTTCATAACTAACAATGTCAGAAGAATATCTATGGGCACCATTCATCTATTTATTCATTCATTAGGACTCACTTAGCTCGATATAACATCAATATCAACATGTGTGAATAAATTTTGTCAGAGAATTCACCCTCTTGAAGATTAAGGAGGGACTTCTCCAAAATCATTCCCACATGGATCTTTTATCCTTTCACTAGAGTAAAAAGCATGATCATTCTATATTGCATGATGGTGGAGAGATAGAAAGTTGGCTAGAAAATAGAGAAAATAAAGTATAACCAATCTTTGCTCTTATCCATAAGCTTCTACATACTAAGTATCCATATGTACTTTTTGACAAACCTCTCCATGTCCCTCTTTCATATGTAAATATCTGAAAGATTTCTTCGTACTTTGGTTGCATCTTCAGGAATTTGAAGGTCATACCATCCTTGGTCTCTTATAATCTAAATACTTTTTGTCAAAGTACATCCAAACTCCTCGCACATAATATCTCTTATCTTGTCTATCTTCTAAATTGGAGTAAAACTTCCTTCTAATTATTGCATTCTCCCATTCCATATTCATGCATAGTTAATCCCAATTTCTCCACTCTATCAATTCCTAGAAAGGTGGAATAAGCTCATTAAACTTTTTCTTTCTTATAAAACTCTTCTTACCTAAAATATATGGCATCTATATTCTCCTTCCTTTGGTAAGAAAAACTAGTTCTAGCATCTTTCCTTTGGAAGATGTCTTGGTAGTGGATTGTTTATGTTTCTTGCCTTTAGCCTTAGGACTCATCTAAATCTAATATCTTCTCACCCTTAGCTTCAAAATAAATATTTCTTTTTCAATCATAGCTCAATTTTTTAAAAATTATGGTTACATTGGTTTTCTTCAATGTGGAGAAGAAGAAAGAAGAAATATGTCACAAAAATTAGTTAACGCTTATATATGATTGGGTTTAGTGGATAATAAGTTTAAGCATCATGAGTCCATTTTCCTTAGAAAAAATGTTATTGATAGGTTTGAGTATCATGACTTTTAATTGGGTGTCTATAATGTACAAGTGTTTGAGTGGTTAATGTAAAAAAATATTATTATATCACACAGCACAATAGAGGTGTTAAGTGGGTAATGTAAAAAATATTATTATATCCATAATTAGACCTTTAATGGATCTCTAAGTTAGTTAGTTATTTTAGCTATCTAGGAAAGTTTCTTTATATAATCTTTCTCTTCTGCTTATCTTTATGATTTCACCTCCAACATCAATAGAGGTGTTAAGTGGGTTGAGTGTCTCATACATGACATGAGGCACAATCTAATTCAACCATACCATGTTAGCATGGCATGGTCTAAAACCTTGCCTAGATCATGGGCACGTTCGCCCGAGGCATGGCTTGTGCCATCCTAGGATGGACTAGTTGTCACAACTTGTTCCTAGATTGCTCAAATAGTGGTCTTGAAGTGGATAGTCTTTCTGTATCTTTGTCACCTTTAGCTAACCAATCTAACATATTTGCAACAAGGTTGAATAATGAATCTTGTTTTGCTCTAATGGATTCAATAAGCCTTCAAAAGATCACAAAGCATAGAAAAAATGCATCTAAGTTTTGTTGCTTTTTCCTATTTCTTCAACCTATTAGTTGTATTGAAAATGTATCTCAACTCCAATTTGCACATCTTTATGTGCCACCATATTCTTCCACTCTACTACCATGGTGTTATAGAGGGAACCAAACGACTTTGCACTTTCACTAATGCCAATCTCAAATTTCTTCATAGTTTTCTCTAAAATCTTGTAGATTTTATCTTCAAACCTTTCTTAGATTGTAATAAATTGCATCTCTTTCTTTTAGAGATACACCTCTTATAATGCATCATGCTTTTTGACTACCTCCATTAAAGCTTTGCAGAGAGATTGGACTTCCTTTTTCAAGCATTCTTTCCTATGTTTGGCTTCCAATTAGATGCTCTCCAAAATGTGATAAATATTACAAAGTTCATGACTTTTTCCTCCTAGTGAAGGCTCGATATAGGGTTTCTTTTTTTCCCAAGTTCTCTCTCATTCTTTCACCATGCCTATGTCTGCTCTAGTGAAATTATCCTTCTTCCAAATTTTCAATTGATTCCTTTCCTTCAAAAATCAGATTATTTCACTTGCTATCTTCTTTAATTTTTCATTCAATGTCAGACAATGTCAGGGGGGGCTATTCTTAGACACATTTCATTCACTTTCTCATCAATGAGGACTTTCTTAGCTAGACATAACAAAGTAATCAGAGAAAATTAAATTATTTGATTACAAAACTATTCCTCGAGAAAACTAAGAATCGACTTCTCATTTTTATTCGCAGATGTCTCATGGCTTAGCTTTTACTATCCACCATTAAAACACTTGACTCCCACACTAAATGCAAAACTTCTTAGAAAAATATTTGAATAACCCCCAACATCAATTGAGGGTTACCTCATTTAAGATATGAATAATAGATTGAATTATAAAAGCATTTTCTTTGTAAATACTATACTTAGAATGAATAAATTTATCTTAATTTTAGGTTTTGGCATATATATTTATCTCATGCATCACAATTTAAAAGGAAATGGTTGTCACTTCCTTCCTACCATTATATGTGAGTGTGTCTTGTAGTTTACATATTATCATCTACCATGATAATACACACAAACCTATCAATAGTATAATCCTAATTTTAGCTCTAAATAAATACTATATCTAATAATAGGCAAACCACAAAACAAATCAAATTTAAAATGTATTAATTATATACCCATCACATACCAAAAAAATATATCATTTACATACCTCAATTTGGCTTAATATTAGAGATGAATTCATATAAGATAATTTAAAATATATTTTATAAAATTTCGAGTTTCCAATGAAACCTTCTAAGAGAATATAGGATTCAAAAGCCTAAACCCATAATTCTAGTTTAGTGTATTCAAATCTACCCCTAAATAGGGGATAAAATTCACACCCCTCTTAGGATTTAAGCTTAAGCCTTGCATCAATTCATTGATCATGGATCTATCCTAGGGTTTGATGGAATTCACCCCCTCCTCTTTTTCTATCCTTCCTGAATTCTCTCTATTTTTTTATTTTATGACTTTTATACTCACATGTCTAGGTGTATTTTCAATTGGGAAGTCATAGTACTAAAGAATGACCATAACTTTAACCTTACCTCTCAATAACACAAATTTGAGGCACTATAGTTGCTTTGCTTTTAAATTTGTTGTTTTTAATTTTTGAATTTTATCAAATTGTTGCTTTCATACAAGCACTAACACACCTTATCTCATAAAAACTTAGAAGTTAAATATATGTAGTTAGATGTGATTGATCACATAAAAAATCTTTGTATTGCATACATATATTAGAAATCATGCATTGATGTGATGATATATATATTCATCCAAGGATAGTATGTATGAGCCTATGAGGTTTGAGACTCATCAGACATAACCTAATCATCTTTTGGGGGTAGAGGTGTCCAACCATGCCATTGTGTCATGTTGAACACAACATGGTACACCCTTTTTAGGCATGCTACGTCTAAATAGCAGCATAGAAGTGAGGCATGACACAACTATGATTAATCAAGGCTGGTTTGAGTTAGTGCTAGCTCTAGTTGCCTACCTAAAGGCTCAATCCAATGACCTGCAACTAGCTACTGCTATTGGCATATGGAATTAGCATTACCAAGTCCACTAGATTGCTAGCTACTATACTGGTAGTAGCCAAGCTAGCCCATCCTCTAGGGCCTACTTCTTAGGCTAAGATAAGGCATGTGCCACTAGTGTTTGGGCCTTGAACCTATCTTAATTTTTAAATTATTATAATTCTAATTATGTGTGTGTGTGTGTGTGTCAATGAAATTAATTAAAAATCAAATAATTCATAAAATTAAAACTACATATATAATAATTAATATTTATGAAAATCAATGTACATATATGCAATAAAAATATAGTCTAAATTAAAAATGTAAATTTATATTTATATGAGTACAAAAATATCAAAAAAGATAGAAAATAATGCATGCTAATACAATACTAATAGTAGAAACATAAACATAATGTTAGTCACTATGTCTTATTTAAATCAGCACACTCATTACTCCAAGTCTTAGTATAATCATTTTTATGCATGTCATACTTTACTTTCATATCTTTAACTTTATCTTGAATACTCATCAATGGATCCTCTCAATCTTTTGAGCATAATAGAGCTTCAATAATAATTCAATATCATGTGCTCCTCCTATCTAGAATCATATTCATAGTCATACAAAATGAAGACTCCTATGCAATGCAAGATACTTGAGGGGTCAATATATCACATATTATTATAGATAATATAAGAAAGATAGATTCATAGGATTTCTACTAACTTATTATATCATAATTTTTTATATTATTATATGATATGAAGTAATAGTAATCAATATCTAAATAGATCAACAACTCACTCCTATTCGATAAACTTTCTCATTATTTTTTTATTGGTTACTAAATGAAAAACTCATTGTCTCTGAATATGGTATTAGTTTCTGAATTGGTATTTTAACTTTTTTTACTTTTTTTTTTGTTTTTTTAGTTAATATTTTATTACTCAAATAACATGACAATGATATGCATCACTATCATGTCAGCTATCCTATTGGTTATCATGTCGTAAGTTGGTTGTGGGTTTCAAGTGCCCAATATAAGACTATATCTAAATAAATGGGAGAATGCATGTCATGTTGCACGTGCCCCATCTAATATAATATTATTTAAATATGTGCTTAGGTTTCACCCAAATAATTTTTTTAAAGACCAATTGTTAGTAATTTCACTTGTAAGGTTTGTGATTTTATAAATTCAGAAGAAGAAGAAGAAACAACAAACAATATATATCCACAACCACGAAGGTATATAAAATCACAGCACAAATACAAATCATAGTAAAAAATACAAAAAACATGGTTCACTATTCATTCAACACGACTAGCTATATCCACCAAAAAAAATACTTATGCATTTATAGATTATAACCAAAATCAAAATGTTCTTACAGTATGTGCAGTAATCAGGAAGAAAATCACAGAGAAAGAGAGAGAGCAGAGAAAAAAATAGTCTGATAAAAAAGAATTCACAGGGCAAGCAAAAAAAAGTAAACAAAAAACATATTTATATATAACAGTTTTCTCGGTTTAATTAATCGGAGCGGGTTGGATCACTTGGATGGGCCAGGCTCTGCTCCAAAATTTTCTTCGGCCTGCTGACTAGGTAGCGAGACCCCTATTATTGTGCTATTGCTATATTCACAGCCTCTTAATATTTTATTTCATGTACTCACATGAAAATATTAAAACAAAAATATATTCGGTTATACAAAATAGATAATCAAAACAACCTATATATACAACACCAACACAAACATGTGTGTGCAATGCATGCCTCATGTTTTCTATGCTGGTTGAGCCAAAAGCATTATGACGTGTCATGCATCGGCATGCAATCTATTTTGCCCAACCCGGCACTATGCTTATACATTGGGTATACCTTTTAATAGATATGTTACTTTTATTATTAAATTGATTTTTTTTTCTAAATCCAAGTCAGAGCAATGTTAAACTTGTTGTGCAGTCATTTAGAGAAAAGAAAATGTATGAGAAATGATTTAATAAAGTTCAAGTTAACACTTTTATGAAATTAACAAATTTAGATTTTTTTTCTTTGATCATTATCAACATTAACAAAAAAAATTGTGTGATCTTGAGTTTGATTCACATTCCTGAATTGGGACCTCCATCATCTCTAGATTTATCTATATATGGTCTAAGGGAATTGGACTCATACACCTTTATAAAGATTAATTGGACAAGGATTAAAAACCTGGTATGTTAAAAAGTATTGACATGCATATTGGCAATTAAGTAGTTTTTTATTTATTATTAATAATTGTTTTCAACATTTAAAAAATATTTTGTATGACCTCAAGCTCAAATGATGATTTTAGATTAAGATCATCTAGGTATATTATTAGAAGGTGTGGTGTAAGGGAAGTCTCACTTGAATCATGATTAGTCTAATGAAACTAAGTATTTTGGTTTGTTAAGAAAATATTAACAATATGTATATTGGGAGTTAGGCATTTGATCTCAAATTAAAACAATTCAATGGATTGGTTATACTAGGCAGACTTGATTGCAACCCTTCATGCATCTCATTGACAAGTATTTTGGGATGGACCACTTCAATTCAAATTATTTTTATGATGTTAATCATATTTATTGTTATCTTCCATAATGTGTGTGGTTACTATTTTATTTTTGGAAAACAATGACTAGGAAATAATTGTATTTGAACACTTATAAATCCTCAACTCAGAAAATCACAATAAAAAAAGGACAATGACAAGACAAAAACTTTCATACAAGTGAGAGACCTAACACTATAAATAGAAAAAATGATTGGGGCATACCACATGTGAGATAAATGTATAATACGATAACATAAAGTATAAAACTTTAATATACTTTATAGAAAAGATAAGTAAGCTGAGACCGCTTCAAGATTTTTATAAATATATCAGGTGATTGATATACATTAGGAATATATACTTTATAACAATTTCATTTAGAATCTTTTCCATGTGAGAGAAGTAATCTTTATATATTACGTCTATTTATAAAATATTAGACTAAAAATTATATATCTCGTTACCTGACTATCATAATATATGATATAGGAGAACAAGAAGTATATGTGTATTTCAATCTCCTCAAGAAGATGTGTGATTCGAAATATTTTTTAGATAAGTATCATGATCATCTTGAACTTTATCTTTATACTAGATCTCGAGATCATTACCTATCTCTTACTAGGCGACAAAATTCTTTTCTAGAATTTCTGATATCCATTATCATATCTCGTCTCTATGTTGATTGGTGGTCAATTAGAATTTAAAAAATTGCTTACCCATATATGTTCATGATCATTGATAGGAATATGAAAGCTTAGATACTTCTTTATAAACATAAGTATGTATAGATCTCCATCTAAATGACCTTGTCATATATAAATATAAGAAATGACAAGCTATATTAACTACATTAGCTATATTTGATATGATACCCACCCAGGCTAAACTTAGTTTGGTCCCAATTTTGCTCGAGGCAGGCCTTAGGATGGGCTAAACAAATGACTAGAGCATGTGTCTATCTACCTATAATAAATAAAATAGTTGGAAAAATTTAATATTTTTCTATCTGTATATATGACTATCTATCTATCGATCTATCTGTCTATATATCTATCTATCTATACCTATATCACTCTATCTATCTACCTATCAAGCTATATGGCTAACTATCTATCTATCTCTCTATTTGTATATCTATTTATCTGTCTATCTATCTTTCTTTGTATATATCTATCTATATGTATATCTATTGATCTATCTATCTATTTATATGTCTATCTTTCAATCTATGTATCTGTCCATATGGTTATCTAGCTATCAGGCTTTTTCTCTCTCTCTATCTATCTTTCTGTGTATCTTTTTATCAATTTATTTGTCTAAATGTCTATCTGTCTATCCATCTATTTAATAATCTTTCTATTTGTATATCTATCTATTTGTCTATTTATTGATTTGTATATTTATCTATTTATGTGTCTGTTTGTCTATCTATTTTTCTTTCTTTCTTTCTTTTTGTCTTTTTGTATATTAGTCTATCTATATATCTGTCTATCTGTCTATCTATTTATCAATATATCTTTCTATCAATCTATCTATATATTTATATGTCTATCTATATATCTATCTGTCTATCTGTCTATCATTCTATCTATTTATCTATCTATCTATCTATCCATCCATTTTTCTATCTATCTATCTATTTATCTCTCTATGTTTTAATCTATCTATCTATTTGGATATTTGTATATTTGTTTATCTATATATCTCTCTATATGTCTAGCTGTCTACCTGTATATCTATTTATATATCTATCTGTATATCTATATATCTATCTATCTGTTTACCTATCTATCTGTCTATCTACCTATATGTCTAATGTCTATCTATCTGTCTATCTAACTATCTATCTTTATATGTGTCTATATGCCTATTTATCTTTCTACCTACTTATCTATTTATCTGTCTATCTATTTATCTATCTATCTGTCTACCTATCTATCTGTCTATCTATTTATCTATCTATCTGTCTACCTATCTATCTGTCTATCTGTCTATCTTTCTATCTATTTATATATCTTTCTGTCTATCTTTTTATTTGTCTATTTGACAATCTCTCTATCTTCCTATTTGTCTATCTTTCTATATGTCTATCTTTCTATCTATCTATATATATGTAAATCTATCTATTATCTATAAGTCTATTTGTCTATGTTTCTATCTGTCAATATTTCTATCTGTCTATCTATCAATCATTAAATATATATCTATATCTATTTGGATATGTATATATATGTCTATCTGTCTATCAATAAATATGTCTATATATCTAACTATCTATGTATATATCTATCTATCTATCTATGTATATGTCTATATGACTATCAGTCTAACTAGCCATCTATCTATCTATATATCTATTTAGCTATTTATCTATCTGTCTATCTATTTATCTATCTATCTGTCTACCTATCTATCTGTCTATCTTTCTATCTATTTATATATCTTTCTGTCTATCTTTTTATTTGTCTATTTGACAATCTCTCTATCTTCCTATTTGTCTATCTTTCTATATGTCTATCTTTCTATCTATCTATATATCTGTAAATCTATCTATTATCTATAAGTCTATTTGTCTATGTTTCTATCTGTCAATATTTCTATCTGTCTATCTATCAATCGTTAAATATATATCTATATCTATTTGGATATGTATATATATGTCTATCTGTCTATCAATAAATATGTCTATATATCTAACTATCTATGTATATATCTATCTATCTATCTATGTATATGTCTATATGACTATCAGTCTAACTAGCCATCTATCTATCTATATATCTATTTAGCTATTTATCTATCTATTTTAATGTCTATTTATTTATATATCTATCTATTTTTCTATCTATCTATATATCTCTCTATCTATCTTCCTATCAAGCTATATGACTATCTATCTATCTGTATATTTATCTATCTATTTATCTATCTATTTATCTATCTGTCTAACTATCTATTTGTCTATCTATATATCTGTATATATATATATATATATATATATATATATATATATATATATATATATATATCTATTTATCTATCTATCTATCTATCTCTATGTCAATCTTTTAATTTGTGTATCTATCCATCTGGCTATCTAGCTATCATGCTAATTGTCTATCTATCTATTTATTTGTCTATATGTCTATCTATCTACCTATCTATCTATCGATTTAACTATCTATTTGTATATCTGTATATATGTCTATCTTTTTATCTGAATATCTATCTATCTATAAATCTATTTATCTGTATATCTATTAATATATCTATCTGTCTGTCTGATTGTCTATCTTTTTGTCTATTATCTATATGTGTATTTGTCTATCTATCTATCTATTTATAATACTATCTATCTACCTATCTATGTGTCTATGTTAATCTATATAAGTGTCTATCTATCTATTTGGCTATCTGTCTATCTCTCTATTTGTCAATTTGTATATCTATCTAAATATCTATATGATTATCTGTTTACCTATCTATGTGTCTATGTGTCTATCTTTCTAACTAAATATTTATCTATCTATCGATCAGTCTGTGTATCTATCTGTCTATATGTCTATCGGTCTATCTATATATCTGTCTATGTTTTTATCTATCTATCTGTCTATATGTCTATAGGTCTATATGTCTATATGACTATCTATATATCTATCTATTTGTTTATCTATCTATATGTCTATCTATCTATCTATCTATGTGTCTATCTGTCTATCCATCTATCTATCTATGATCTATCTTCTAATCTATCAATTTTTCTATCTATTTATTTGTCTATTTATGTATCTATTTGTCAATCTTTATATGTATGTGTGTGTGTGTGTGTGTCTATGTGTCTATTTATTTATCTTTATCTATTTGTTTATCTAGCTATCTATTTATTTATCTGTCTATTTGTCTATCTTTCTATCTATCTATATGTATATCTATCTATCTATCTTGATATCAATAAATCTATCTATCTAACTATTTATCTTTCAACCTATCTATCTATATGTTTATTTGTCTATCTGTCTATCTGCCTATTTATCTATCTTTGTATTTGTCTATTTGTCTATCTATCTATCTAATTGTCTATCTATCTATTACTATATCTATCTATCTATCTATTTGTTTGTCTACTATCTATCTATCTATATATATCTGCCTATCTATCTATCAATCTATCTATTTATCTGTTTATCAATCTATGTTTCTAGCTATCTATTTATCTATCTTTCTATCTATATATCTATCTATCTATATACATGTATATATATATATATAAATATATGTTTCTACTTGTATATATGTCTATCTTTCAATTTGTGTATCTGTCGATATTGCTATTTGGTTATTAGGCTATTTGTCTTTCTATTTATTTGTTTATCTATCTATCTATTTATTTGTCTATATGTCTATCTATCTATCTATCTGTCCATCTGCCTATCTATTAATTTATCTATCTATATATCTATCTATATGTCAATCTTTCTATCTTAATATCTATCTATCTATATGTCAATCTATTTATCAGTCTATTTATCTATATATCTTTTATCAGGCTTTCTGTCTATCTATCTATCTTTATGTTAATCTATCTAACTATATATCTCTCTATCTATCGGTCTATTATCTTTTTATCTACCTGTCTATTTGTCTATATGTCTATATGTCTTATGTCTATCTGTCTACTTGTCTATGTATCTATGTGTCCATGTGGCTATGTGGCTGTGTCTATATGTCTATCAATCTACCTGTCAATCAATCAATCTATCTATCTATCAGTCTGTCTATCTATCTCTCTATATGTCAATCTATCTATATGTCTATCTATCTATCTATATATCCATCTATATGTATATCTATCTATTTATCTACCTATCTATCTTTCTATCTATCTATCTATCTAACTATGTATATGTCTATATGTCTATTTATCTATAAGTCTATCTGCCTATCTGTCTATGTGACTATGTGTCTATTTGTCTATCTATCAATTTATCTATCTATCTTTCTATCTATTTTTTTGTATATATATTGAGATATCTATCTATCTATCTATCTATCTATCTATCTCTCTTCCTATCTATCTCTCTATCTATCTGTCTGTCTGTCTATCTGTCTATCTGTATATGTGTGTGTATATATATATATATATATATATTTCAATCAATATATCTATCTATATAACTATATATCTATATACCTATCTATCTATCTATCTATCGGTCTATCTGTCTAACTGTCTATCTATCTAACTAGTTATCTAGCTGTCTATCTATCTATCTATCTATATATGTCTATCTATCTATATGTATATCCATCAATCAATCTATCTTCTATTTGTATCTTTATTTATCTTTTTATCTGTTTATCGATCAAACTATCTATCTATCTATCCTTCTATCTATTTATCTTTATATCTTCCTATATATCTAATTTTCAATATGTGTATCTGTCAATATTGCTATTTGGCTATCAAGCTATTTGTCTATCTATCTATCTATCTATCTTTATGTCTATATGTTTATTTCTATATTTGTCTATATTCCTATTTGTCTATTTGTCTATCTATCTATCTATTAATCTGTCTATTTGTATATCTATCTATATGTCTATCTTTCTATCTAAATATCTATATATCTATATGTCTGTCTATCTGTTTGGCTGTCTATCTATCAATCAATCTATCTCCCTATCTATCTATTTATCAAAGTATTTGTCTATTTGTCTATCCGTCTTCTATCTATAAATATATCTATCTATCTATCAATCTATCTTTCTATCTATCTTTCTAGCTATTTGTCTATCTATCTATCTGTCAATCAATCAATCAATCTGTCTATCTATTTATTATCTATTTGTCTATCTATATATCTATCTGCCTATATGTCTATATGTCTACCTATCTATGTGTCTATGTGTCTATCTGTCTATCAATCTATATGTCTATTTGTCTATCAATCAATTAGTCTATATATCTATCAATGTATATGTCTATCTATCTATCTATCTATCTATATATCTAACTAATTGTCTATATATCTATCTATATATCTGTCTATTTTTCTATTTATCTATCTGTATATCTATCTATTTTTCTATATATATATATATATATATGTCTATATGCTATTCTTTCTATCTGTCTATCTATCTATCTATATGTCTATCTGTCTATCTGTCAATCTGTCTATCTATCTATCAGTTTATCTGTCTATCTATCTATCTATCAATCTTTATATTTATTTATCTATAAATTAATCAATCTATCTAACTAACTATCTGTCTGTCTGTCTATCTAACTATATATATGTCTATTTCTTTATCTATTTATATGTATATCTATCTATATGTATATTTATTTATCTATCTTTCTATTAATAAATCAATCTATCTATATATTTAACTATCTATCTAACTACCTATCTATTTGTCTATCTTCCTATCTTTCTATATGTCTATCTATCTATATATCTGTTTATCTGTCTGTCTGTTTATCTTTCTATTTGCCTATCTATCTGTCAGTCTATCTGTCTATTTATATATTTATCTATCTCTTCATATGTCTATCTGTATATTTGTTTATAATTCTATCTAGCTATCTGTCTATCTATCTATCTAAATATCTATCTATCTAACTATCTATCTATCTGTGTATCTATCTATCTATCTATCCATCTATCCATCTATCTATTTGTCTATCTATCTATCTTTTTATCTGTCTATCTATTTATCTGTCTATCTATCTATCCATGTTTTTATCTATCTATCGATCTTTGTGTCTATTTACTTAACTATCTATTTGTCTATCACTTATCTATCTATATGTTTATATAGTCTATTTATCTATCTGTTTATATATCTATCTTTCGATCTATTTCTTAGTTTATCTTTTTATCTATCTTCTTGTCTATCTTTCTATCTATATATTTATTTTCTTTCATTTTCTTTAATATATGGATAAAATCAGAACAACATTGAGTATTTTTTATCACCCATAATGACTTTATCTTTCCATCAAATTTGGGTGATCATGTGCACTGATTCTATAAAGGAGAAAAATGACAAAAATTTATTTTAACAATAAGAACATAATTATTTACTACTTGAATAATAACCAACATAAAAGTTAAGTAATTAAATAATTATTTTTCAATGCTTTTGTTTTGTTATCTTTACCTAAAAGTCATTAAAATATGACTCTTTTGTCGATTCAAAAACTTTCTTCCATGAGAAAGCTTTAGAATTAGCCATTTTCTTAAAAGACTTTGTAATTATAGTCAAATACTTGTGAGATGGAATAAAACTGAGCAAATATATAAATAACATTGAAAACAAGCAAATCATAACAATATTAAAAAACCCACTGACAGTAACATCAAAATTTTTTTCAAGTCATTTTTACATATTTATTTTACCTCTCATTCACAATCTCAATTTCTAACTTTGCACTGACTGTAGATGAAGGCACAGAATTTGATGATGTCGTTGGTATTGTAAATGGGGAAACAATCAAAGTAAAATGTGGTGTAGAAGTTATAGATAGAACAAAAGTGTGTGCAGGAAGCACAATGGGTGGTGGGCTTACATCTGATAAAGGTGATAATAAAGGTCTCAATGATGGTGATGGTGATAGAAATGGAGATGGTGATTTTGATGTTGAAGTCTGGATATGGTGGCTATGAGATGGTACTAATTCTGCAACATGATGTAACATACTAAATGAATTTGGCTCATTTTTGTGTCCACATCCACCTCCACCATAGCCACTTCCACCTCCACAACTGGCCACGTCCTTTAGGCTCCATCTTCTGTACAAAATAAAACATAGAACAAAAAATAGAGATATGATGAACAAGCATACATTTTTGAATAAAACACACCTGATATATTTCAACAAAATATAAAAAGTCTTTGATAGTTTAAATTTATAATAAAATATTAACAATTTAATTATCGGCATCACTGTCATCCTCCAATGAATCTTATGATATTTCATCTGATTCCGATAGAAGTTCGAACTCATCTTCAGATAGAAATTGATCATCTTCAATTTCTATTGTGCTACCACTTGAGTCACATAAATTTTTTGGATCTTCATTTATATCCACAGGCTCAATATTATTTATGTTATCTTCCTGGAATACCGGTGCAATTTATAAGTCTGCACTTCTTTGTTGCGATGTTGATACTTCAAATTTTGATCGAACTTTGATTTACCAAATCGCCCACCAATCTCTTTTATCACGAGATAAACTCGGATATGTATAATAATATTCATGAGCAGCTTGAACTTCCATAATAAATGGCTCATATCGATTATATCTGCGTTTATGGTTACCATCCACTAGCTTATAATCCGAATAAATCATTGTGCCCACCTTTCGTGTAGGATTAAACCACTCGCACTTAAATAATACAATCCTGTTATTTTCAAGTCCATGATACTCCAACTCAATAACTTCTTTGAGTTGTTCATAATAATCAATCTCATCTGCACTATAACCTAAGCCTTTAATGCAATCACCACTATTCTTTGTTATTTTAGAAGAACCGTGCCTGATTGTATGAAATATATATCCATTAATAAAATACCTAGGATAGGTTGTCACATATCTAAATGGGTCTTTACTTAGATTCTGAATGAATCTCTATTCGAATGATCAATTGCTTGTAACATAAATTAAAAAAATTATATTAACAAATAAAAGATACTAATAAATTAAATAATTCAAAAATATAAACTTAATAATTCTCACATAATTTTTTAAGCAATTTGCAAATTTAGATTCTAGCATATAATCGACATTATTGCTGGAAATTGCTGGATGCCTATATTTTAATTAGCTCAAAATAAATACTGCATAAATATAAAAAGAGAGAAAAACATGTATATCAATTTTTAATAATTCCTATTAAAGATAAAATTAAACTATGATTAATATATATGCAACCATTTTGGGTATACATACTTAATATATGGTGAAACTTCCTCACAATTAAGTATAATGTAGCTCCGTGTTGCTTTTTACTCTTCATATGTCATATATCTTTTCATTGCACTTCCAAATGCTCTTCCAAGGTACTTGAAGATAGATAGTTTGTCCATAGAATCATCTTCTACCATCACATGACATTCATAATTCCGAGGCACATTTCTATTCTTTGTATTGATATGATCATCAAAATAATAAGAACAAAATAATTATGCTTCTTCTACTAAATATGTATTGCAAATTGAACCTTCAGATTTTGCCTTGTTTCTAACATTCAGTTTCAACTTACGAAGATACCTACAACCACAATGTTAGGTTTCAATTAGATTAAATTACAATATTACTTAAAGTACGAAATAATAAAACACAGCAAATTATATGTATTTATCTCTCAAAAGTATACAACCTTCTGAATTGCACTTTCCCTACAATCCTTGCTTCATATGCCAAATGGAGCGGCAAATGCTACATTGAGTCAAAAAAAATTGGTGGGAATGTCCGTTCAAGCTTACAATAATAAGTGGAATGTAATTCTCTAGCCTCTCCATGTCATCTATTTTGAAAGTGGTTGCAGTTATTTGTTTTAAAAACAAACTAAGTACTGTAAGGAACTTCCAAACACTTAGTGGAAGCAATTCATGGAATGCAATTGGTTTTAAAAACAAACTAAGTACATGACAGTCATGCCTTTTCATTCCAAATAACTTAAGATTCTTCATATCCATGCACCTGCCCATATTTGACACATATCCATCAAGGAATTTCAAAATTTTCACCAATTCATATAATATCTATCTTGCCTTCATATCAAGTGTGTAGCAAGCTTTAAGAATTTTTTTATTTCCTCATTCAATTTCAATTCAGAATGTCGATAGTAATCATTCAGCTCTTGTCTTGATTTTAAAGTGTCTTTTATTTTTCCATCTACATTAAGGACAGTGTTGAAAATATTATCAAAAATATTTTTTTCAATATGCATTACATCTAAGTTATGACGAATTAAATTGGACTTCAAATAGAGAAAGTCCCGAAATATACTATGTTTCCTCCAGCCAAATAATTTTCCTATTGGTCCATTACTTCCAGTAGCTTCCTTTTTGGTTACATTCTTCAAATCCAAACTCTGAATCTCTATCATAATATCATCTCCTGAATGAACTGCTAGTGCAACTATCATCATAGTTTTATTTTTTGAAATGCAATTCAATTTCTTCGAAATAGATGATTTGTATGTAGAAACTTACGATGGTTATCAAACCATGACTGTTTACCACTAAATTTTAGGCTAAATGCATTAGAATTTATCATGCAATACGGGCTTGTGAATCATTCTATAGTACTCCATCCATATAACATTGAATATGAAGGAAAGTTACTTACCATCCACATAAGGGATGCATGCATAATGAAATTTTGCTTCTTTGAGATATCATATGTATTCACGCCAACATACCTTAAATGATTTAACTCTGCAATAAGAGGCTGTAAGAAAACATCCAGCATGTCTTTCAGATTTTTTGGCCATGGAACCAATATTGAAAAAAACATATATTGCTCTTCTAGGGTCCTTTAAGATAGATAATTTGTCAATAGAATCATCTTCTACCATCACATGACCTTTATCATTCCGCGGCACATTTCTATTCTTTGTATTGACATGATCCTTAAAATAATAAGAACAAAATAATGATGCTTCTTCTACTAATTATGCATTGCAAATTGAACCTTCATCTTTTACCTTGTTTCTAACATTCAATTTCAACTTACGAAGATGCCTACAACCACAATGTTAGGTTTCAAGTTATTAAATTACAATATTATTTATGTATGAAATAATAAAACATAGCAAATTATATGTATTTACCTCTCAAAAGGATACATTCACCTGTATTACACTAGTCCTACTATCCTTGCTTCATATGCCCAATGGACCTGCAAATGCTCCATATAGTCAAAATGAATCGGTGGGAATATCTGTTCAAGCTTGCAAATAATAGCGGGAATGTCATTCTCCAGCTTAATCATGTCATCTATTT